>KZ808212.1:182628-196402 GCA_000696205.2 Oncopeltus fasciatus
ATATTATTATAATCAGAAACAATTTGTAATAGAATTTATTTCAGAATCCAAAAAATTTCACCACATTTGAGTAAATAAACATAATTAAAACAATAATAGATAGCCACTTTGAAAAATCTGCCATGTTAGATTAATACACTATGGCAGAGTGGTAGACTTAACAATAGCTTTGCTGAAAATTTTCAATAAGCCTTTTCTCCTTTGAATTGAAACTAGTTATAGATTTGGTAAAAATAATTAGTCTATTATTATTATATTAAAATTATTTTCTAAGAATAATAAAAGGTAAAAGTGAAAGATACTGAATTAGGATTTATTTTAAAATAAACAAACTAAAATCATTAATGCTTCTTTTGAAGGACAAGGGTTGAAACAACATTTCCAACTTTTCCTCCAAACATAAATTTAGGAGTGGGAATTGTCTCCATGTAATCAAATTCTGAAACATAAAATATAAAAAGTTAATTTCATTTAACTTTAAGAGAGTAAACAAAATGCAAAGATAATAGAATGTAATTAAAGTATCAGCATTTCTAATTTAAGAAATATAAATAATTTTACATTATAGTTTATTTTCTTGAATTAAAAAAAAAATTGTTTTATTTATGGAAAGAAATAGTATTTGAGTATAATGTACATTATAATTTTTTTTAATTACTTTCTTTTCTTTTTTATATTTTTTTTATAAACTTCTTCCAAAATGTTTACCTAGGCTTCCACGGTCGTCAGATGTATGTACAGTTCTTCTTCCTGGTTGGACCGTGTCAAGTTGTCGATAGTTGCTTTTGCACATCCTGTGATGGCTTCTTTAGGGCTGAATAGAGAATGAGAGCTGTTTTCAAATCCAGGGGTACTTATACCCGGGGCGGTCCGGTCCTTGGGCGAAGCCTGCCTTCCTATTGGTTGATCCAGTCTTCCGGCGGCTGGTCTCCGGAGTAGTCAGGTAGCTGGTCACTGATTGGCTTGATCCTCTTGTCGACTACCGCTGGTTTCCAGTTCTTGCTGAGTCTGTATCCGCCTTCCCTGTTGATACTGGAAGACAGGATCAACCAATGGGAAGGCAGGCTTCGCCCAAGAACCAGACCGCGCCGGGTATAAGTACCCCTGGATTTGAAAACCGCTCTCATTCTCTATACTGCCCTGAAGAAGCCATCATAGGATGTGCGAAAGCTTGGCAACTATCGACAACTTGACACGGTCCAACCAGGAAGAAGAAACTGTACATACATTCTTCCAAAATCCAATTAACTTAAAAATAGTACTAAAAAATTCACATTGATTTCTGAATAAAATTTAAATTTGATTAAACAACAATTTAATTAACTTGTTTAATTTAATTAACTAAAGCAACTCAATTTAATTAAATTGTTCCAGCCAACTCAAAACATTTAATAAGTAGAGAATTTTTGTTAGGATTCAGTCAAGATTGATCCAAAACAAAAAATATTATTTTGGATCAACCTTGACCGGACCCCAACAAAAATTATCTACTAATTATCTCTACTGTTAAAAACTTTCCATTTGAAATCAAAATAGTTAAATGTTGCTAAATTAACTAATGTATGTAATTAAAATTGTAAGTAATGGCCTCTTTGTGTGCTCAGCTTTACTGTGAAATTAAAAAAGGTTTGCTTCAGGAACAGTAACGAATTTTATAATCCAAGCTTCTGTTATAGATCAACTTCACTCTAAATAGTTCAACATTGTTTATGTTTAATAAAAAGAAATTACAAATTAATATATTTAAAATGAATATATGTATATAAATGTATGTAAAAAAAAAAAATTGATCAATACAGTGATGATTTTCTTGCAAAATATTTTTTACAATTACAAATTCAACTATATTGTTTATAGAATACTTAGCCAATACAAAGTGGTAAATGAATAAAAATAACTATGAACCTCATAAGAGATGTTTTAATTGTGAGAAATGTTATTAAAGCTCTAATATTTAAGAATAAGTGAAAAAAAGTAAGTACAACCTGGAAGGACAAATTATTTTGTTAAATATTTTTAATTAAAGAAAAAATAAAAGAATAACAACATATTAATAAAAAAGTTAATTGTAACTGTTGGTATTATGAGCTACATTTTATTTCATTGCATTTTGAATGGCTCATCAATGATTGTAAGTGAGATGTTATGTTAGTGAAAAGACTTAGGTTGTAATAGTGAAGAAGTTGAAAAATCGAATGTGTATAAAGCAGTAGGAAGCTCAGGAAATATTAAAAGAAACTGCTATCGTGGTAGTTCAACTCATTCTGGCCAAATGCAAAAAAATAAAGGACATAAATATAATAATAGAGGAAATTCCCGAGGAAGAGGATTCACTAGAGATCCAAATGTAAGTACATTCAGTACTAATACTAAGTTATTCAAATGTAACGAATAATCATACTATTGTTTCTAAAGATAATTTTTCCATAATTTATGACAAGACAGAGAATGTTCACGTAGGCTTCCACGGTCCTCAGACATATTTACCAATACTTCTTCCGAGTTTTTAGGTGCCAAGCTTTCGCACATCGTCTGACGGCTTCTTCAGGGCTGAATGGACAATTAGAGCGTCGCTAGGTGCAGGGGCCTTATATACCCCTCTTCATTCTCACCTCGATCTCAGCCTCCCTTACCATTACCTGTTCATTTTTCCCGGGGAGTCTGCTGCTTTCCTATTGGCTGCTGCTTCCCAATGGGCTTGGCCTTCTGACGACAACTCTCTGGAACAGCAAGTCGTGTTTCTGGTGCCAATAGGAGCTCCCCTAACTGGTTTACTCTGAAAAAAGCGGGTTTCTAGTTCTTACTTAATTTATAACCATCTTCATTGTTAATATTATCTGGATTCTTCGCTATTTCGATAGCTTCTTTAATTGTCCGTCGGTAGTAGTTACTCTCTTTAGCGATAATGGAGGAATTTTCAAATCGTATGTGATGGCTAGTGTCTGCGAAATGCTCTGCTAAAGCTGATTTTTCAGTGCGTCCCTGTTTTATGTCCACAATATGCTCCTTTAATCTGGTATCGATGGTTCTGCCAGTCTCACCGATGTATGGTTTTCCGCATGAGCAGGGAATGTTATATACTCCTGGAGTCCTCAGGCCCAACTTATCTTTGGAATTTGGAAGAATGTCTGCCATTTTTTTATCTGTGGTATACGTTGTTCTAATATTATGCTTCCTTAGAATCTTGGCTATCTTTTCAGTTGTTACTTTTACATAAGGGACAGTCGCTTGCCCTCTGTATTCTTTCTTGTTATCTTCCTCCTTGTTCTGTCGTCGATTCCTTTTTCTCAGAACCCTATCGAAAACTTCTTTTTAATAGCCGTTTTTAATAAATGAGGTCCTTAAGTGTCTTCTTTCCCTAGGTAGTTGAGTCTTTTCTGACAACATCTCTGCTCTGTTGAGTAGGGTGTTTATGACCCCTTCCTTCTGAGCCGTGTGGAGATGCGAGTTTGCGTGAAGATATTTGTCTGTGTGTGTGGGTTTTCTGTATACTGAGTGGCTGAGGCTGCATCAGTTCCTTTCTACCTACACGTCTAAATGGAAAAATCACCATTAAACAAAATTACTATTAAATTATATTATTGAAAAATAAATAATATATATCTCATAGGAATTAAATTAAAACACAATCCATAATACAATATGTCACAAAATCAAATTATAAAATTATTAAAAAATCAAATCAGAATAGTCGATATACATATACGGATGAAGGGGGAAATACACAAAGCCTACCTTTCAGACGAGAGTCTAGAAATAGACTGAGGTTTAGACGGGAGGGGTAGAAGTTTTTTAGGAAGGAAAAAAAAAATTGATAGAGATGAATATTGTGCCATCCTGATTATAT
The DNA here is from genome assembly GCA_000696205.2 of Oncopeltus fasciatus. NCBI lineage: Eukaryota > Metazoa > Arthropoda > Insecta > Hemiptera > Lygaeidae > Oncopeltus > Oncopeltus fasciatus. The sequence goes on from KZ808212.1 coordinate 186,476, forward strand.
TGTCTACCCAAGCTACACAAGAATGGTATGCCTTTCAGTATAATAGCCTGCAACTTGGCTCCAGATGAAACATTATCCAAAAAATTGATTTCAAAATTTCTAAAAATTACGGAATACATGCCACTTTTTACCATACCAAATAGTGTTCCCCTCGTTAAAGCACTTTATTCAATTAAAATGAAACGGGAATACAAGTTGGTATAATTTGATATAATTAATTTGTTTCCATATATTCCTCCTTCTGAGGTTAAACCATTATTTAAAGCAATACTAAGAAAGAAAAATATCAATCCTTTAATAACAGAAGAACTTATGGAAAGTTTCAACATTTTATTCAATCAAAATTATTTTAAATTTAATAATATATTTTACTCACAAAACGAGAGACTTGGTATGGGAAGAAGTATGAGCCACTAAGCAGCTGATGTATACAAGGATTGGTTTGAGACAATTTATATAGAACGAAAAATAAATGCTTATCTTAAAATTTTATACTATGTAAAAGATACATTGGTGACATTTTTACATTTTCTAGGGGGATGATGTTGACTTAAATCTATTTTTTGATTATTTAAATTCGCATAAACCAAATATTAAATTTACCATGGAGAAAGAAATAGACACATATATAAACTACCTAGACCTTACGATTTCGCTTTCAGAAGAAAAATTTAAAATATACTGCAAAGCCACATCAACAGACACCACCAAACATGGAATGTCATTTCAGACCCCAAAACAAAACTAACACCTTTTATATTTATACTGAGAGAATAATAAACATACCACTTTAAAAAATCGATTTCAATATTTAATTAAATTACAATAAATATTTGGCAATAAAAACTGTTACAATAAAAACATAAAAGAAAACTTTAAAAAAATTGTCTCCTTAGAAAAATAAATGTCAAGGACAAAGTTATAGAAAATAGTCAATCTAGAGAAAAGAATAATATAAGAAAGGAACAGTATTCCATATCTTGGTCCTGTATCTGTAAAAATAGCGCACATCCTCGGAAAAGAAAATCTGATTATCATATATAAAAAATGTCCCACTCTTAATGAGTTGCTAAGCAGGCCTAAGGATATTATTAATCCTGGGGACAAATTTTGGGGTTTATAAAATAAAGTGTGGTGAATGCTCTTCTACCTATCTAGATCAAAGAGGAAAAAAAATAAAAATAAGATTTAAAGAGCATTTCAGAAAATCACAAAAGAGTGAATTTTTGATGCATATACAAGATGATGTGATATATTGTATAGCGAATTGTAAGTTTTAATTTAATGGTTGTTATTTGTGATATATNTGACACCGGTTTCTCAGTATATTTATTCCATTGCCACTAGCATCTTTATACCCCTATTAATATCTTATCATTATTCACACTTTTTTTGTATTACCCGACTTGACAGTACAAGGGTTTCGGCTATCCTATATATATAATTTGTTTATCTTATCAATAATATAATTTAATAGTAGTTTTGTTTTTATTGTTACTTATTGACTGATTTTTAGCTCATTTGACTAAATGTCTAAATATTAAATATTTACACCTTTTTTTTTTAAATTTTAAATACTGTTTTTTGTAGATTCCTGGGCTCTGAAGATGAGTCTCGAAAGCGCTCAGCTTTATTAAATAAATAAATATCATCATCACTGAGCGAAGTTTAACAGTTTTTGTCCTTTATAATTGTACAGCTTCACCCCAGTTCATTAAAATAATATTTTCTAACTTTTATTGATGATTATAGCAACTCTCCTGCTCACTTAGGAAGGGAATTGAAATAGAGAGAACAATGGGTTATAACTTAAGAGTAGTTACTAGAAACACCAGGAGGTCTCACACACACACACAGATCACTACACCACGAACAACTCATGCTGAATAAATACTTTTTCAGCTCAACTTGGTTTTATTGAATATGAATTGGAGAGGGATTCCCTGAGCAGGAGGGGGAAGGAGGAGTGTCATAGAAAAGGGGTGTGTCATGCACTGATTGGGTAGTTGTCTTAGGGAGTGGATGGACCTGTTCTGATTGGAGGGACACTCATATCCTACAGGGAGGCGTTCTTGGGAGTTTCCCTAAAGGCTTGTTTACTCCAAAATATGAATAGCCTAATTATCTGTTTTTCCCATGGAAGTGTCTCTTCCTGGAATTGTTTGTGTCCCTTCTATTAGAAGGTCCAAGATCTTTCCCAAAACAACATTTAACAATGTTCCTTTACCACATTCAAATTCCATTCATTACCTGGGGTTCCATCTTGACTTATAAGGGGTGAACATACTAAAATTAAAAGACAAGAACTCAAGCAAAATATGGACTCCTATACAAACTTATGAATAAGAACTGTAATCTTATGATAAAAAACAAACCAATGCTCTACAAGGACTTATTACGATCAATCTGGACATACGGGGTAAAAATTTGGGATGCCGCCAATCCTTCCAACATCCAAAGAATTCAGTCCTTTCAATTCAAAACCCTCAGAATCGCAAAGACTCCTTGTTACGTATCCAATTCCTCCCTTCCCCACGATTTTAATATCTCTTTTGTTCAAGACCTCATTTCTTCCCACTTCACTCTTTTCCACAGTAAACTGCCATACCATCCTAATCCACTAGCACAAACCTTGTCTTTTAACTACAACCCAGGGAGGGGGGAGGGGGTTGACAGGGAGTCGACTCAAACAAAGATGGCCCCGTGACCTCCTGGGGCATAGCCTGTAAATAATTTGAGAGTGGTGTTATTGAATGTCATTTTTAATTTTCATTGTAATAAAATTATAAATATTTAACACATAACAAACTGGATGCTTGTGATTGTCACTGTGTATAATTTAAGTGACACGTAAATAGTAGCATAAAGCTAAACATACCCTGTTTAAACTGCTGTCGTATTTCTTCATCTGTCCAGTTACAACTAGTGATAATAAGAATCCCATCCTCATTTAACATTTGAGCAACATTGCTTACATATTTTTTCTGTTTTTCTGCTGCATTATCTGGATCAAGGCTAATAGCATCATATGTTCCCTTATCCATTGCAATATCAAATGTTGAATGAAACTTTTCAGAAATTATATCTAAAACCTGAGAATTTACTTATGATAATTTTAAAATCAAAATATTTTTTTTAATAAATGAATAAAACAATAATTGAGTAAGCTTTTTTTACTTCAAACTTAATATCATCTATAGAATAAGAAGTGGTAACAGCTTTAGCTAATTCAATGGCATTCTCACAATAATCACAACCAGTTAAGTTGGTAAAACCTTCTCTTCTCTGAAAAAAAAAAAAAAAAAAATTCTATGAAATAGCCTGTTTTAAAAAATGAATAAAAAATTTTCAAATACCTAGAGAAAAAGTAATATCAAACATAAAACATAACATAATAAATCAACATTGGCCAACATAACTTCGAATTAAATTCTGGAAATATTTTTTCATTCTACAGATTATTAATCTTTGTGTCACACATTACCAGCTCAATTTGAACTGCATTGAGGCAATGGACTTTAAAAAAATATATAAAAAAATACAAAACAAAAAAAAAACTTAATAATAATTTATATGTCCACATTTAATTTTATATTTAAGACTTTTAGGACTGGATATCATTATGTAAATTAAAGATAAAAATGAACCAGGGAGAATAATTACAATGAAATTAAAACAGGGCGCTAAAGGCTTAAGATTTAATTCTTAACCAGGAAATTGGGTTTTAAATATTCTAATGCTTGCATCATGGTCCAATATATGTACCTTAGGCATGTCTGTTAGTATTATTACTCACATGCATTTCAGTAACTTAATCTTGAATTAAAAATAATTTGTATTTTTTTCATTAAACTATTGATGTCATAAGTAATAATAACACTTTCTAACATTATTCAAACTGAGAATTTGAAATAGGGGTACTTTTATAATGCCAACTATAGTTATAAGGTTCTTTTCTGGTTAATAAAATTTCACCAAGCCATTTATCAGTATGTAATATTATTAGATGCAAGAGTTTCTTGCAGTATATCTATTAAATTTATTTGACACCGGTTTCTCAGTATATTTATTCCATTGCCACTAGCATCTTTATACCCCTATTAATATCTTATCATTATTCACACTTTTTTTGTATTACCCGACTTGACAGTACAAGGGTTTCGGCTATCCTCTTACTTCAAAGACATTAAAACATCACATCTTTGTTAAAGACATTCTTTACGATGCTGACTCAGTTAAGGATGTACTAATAACCTGCAATGACTTAATTTTTCTCTTTTCTAAAGGGGATTATTTTCTTACAAAAACATCATTACTAGACAGGCTTCCTATGTCAGCCTGACTTCCTCAGTATTGACATTGCATATTGCATTATCAGGAATATTATTTAAGAGCAAATTTCATATATTTTTTCTCATATTCACACACTGGTGAACTTTCACCAAGGTAAGAGGCGGAAGGTACAAAGGGAGAGTGGCCTGTCTCAAAAGGGGGCAATAAAAAGGACAAAGGAAAAAAGGAAGGGTATTATTGGGTTTGGTAAGATTGGAACTGGGGAAAATGTTTGACAGGTTTATTGAGAAGGAGGGCTAATGGTTTTTAGAATGTTGAAAATGTTTGAATAAGTTGAAGAAATTTGTTCTATGTCCTTTCTGTCATTAACTGGATAGTGTATGAACATAAAACAAATTTCTTCAAATTATTCAAACATATTCAACATTCTAAAAACCATTAGCCTTCCTTCTCAATAAACCTGTCAAACATTTTTCCCAGTTCCAAAGTTACTTATTCCCAATAATACCCTTCCTTTTTTCCTTTGTCCTTTTTATTGCCCCCTTTTGAGACAGGCCACTCTCCCTTTGTACCTTCCGCCTCTTACCTTGGTGAAAGTTCACCAGTGTGTGAATATGAGAAAAAATATATGAAATTTGCTCTTAAATAATATTCCTGATAATGCAATATGCAATGTCAATACTGAGGAAGTCAGGCTGACATAGGAAGCCTGTCTAGTAATGATGTTTTTGTAAGAAAATAATNTGTTTTAATATTATTTAATTATTTTTTTTATAATATGTTGTCTGCATGTTTTTTTAAATTTTCTTACATACCTTTCTACATTCATACTTTTGATATCACATTACATTATGGGAATTCTGTATTATAATATAGTCAAGTATTATTGTATTCTCATGACATTGTATTTCTACCGCCCTGAAGATGGCTTACAATATAAGCCGAAACATTGGCAGATAATCTTTTTAAAAAATACAATTTTTTTTAATTTGTATTTTTTTTTTTTTGAAATACCTTGACCAAACCCCAACTAAAACCATCTAATAATATAAATTAGGTATGATGTCAACTCAAGCCTTTTTATAATAAATATTTACAGATAGACTTTCTCTTCCAGAAGATCTACATTTGAATTTGTTTTAAACGTTCAACGGAATGGAATTTGAATGTGGTAAAGGGAGATTGTTAAAATTTTACAATTACAGGAAAGTATTTTTCTTGCAATTGGAAATTAACTTAAACATATTTTGCTTCATTGATTTTAATTCTCCATTTGCCATACCATTCTTTGATTTTTTTTAGATGATCTTGCAGGTTTTAAGAAGCAGTTTTAGGATCGGGATGGGAAGATAGGATATCTTTGTCGTCTGCAAATAGAGCTAAGAGGGTACTTGGATGGGTAGGGGGATGTCAGCACATGTATAGGATGAAAAGGATGGGCCCAGGCACACTATCTTCAGGAACTCCTGCTTCCACTCACTAGAAATTAGAATAATCTAATCCTTGGCCAACCCTAAAGAAACGGTTGGATAAGTAAGAATTAAGGATTAGGTAAGTTTGGGAAGGAAGAATGGATTTCAGTTTAAACAGAAGACCACTGGGCCAGACTCTATCAAATGCTTGAGAAACATCCAAAAAAGCTCCTGGACAGTACTCTTTATGCTCAGGGGAAGAGGAAATGTATGTAGTCCACAATGCGAAGCACTTGCTGGGCAGTAGAATGCTTTCGTTGGAAGCCGAATATTTTGGGAGAATATTGTTCAATAGAAAGCATCATTCGTTTTAACAATATTTTTTCAAAAAACTTTGAAAGTGTAGGAAGGAGACTTACTTAAAGGACGTGTAGTGATTTTTTTTTCAGACTTGATTCCAAGTTTGGGAAATAGTATTTTATCAGAATATTTCTAGAGAAGCAGGAAGTGGGTTGTTCGGAGTATGCAATTATAAATGTAGGTCAAGAATACAATTGCCTTCTTGAGAAGATTACAGAGAATTTGGCCGATGATTAAATCATATCCCGGTGATTTGAGTTTTGGCAGATGAGAGATTATATACTTGACCTCGGAAGGTGTTACTGCCTTGAGTGGCAAAGACATACATAATGTTATGTCCAGAAATTCCTCAGACTCCATGGCATTGGAAAGGCCAAAGGGATCTGAATGAGGAGTAAATGTTTGCTTGAGGTGCTGGGCAAACATTTCGGCCTTATCTTTGTTAGAAGAGGCCCTAGAACCATCTCCTCAATGCAAGGGAGTAGAAGCTTCATGACTCTTAAGGATTCTGCGAGTAGCAATTCAGAGAGATTTGTCTCTGCTGAGAGGGTAAACAGATAGGCATAAAGGCCTGATTTCGTACAACACCTAATTATTTTTTTTGCTAGTCGATTAAAGTCTTTGCTGTCTGTCTCATCCGTATTAAAGATTATTAAATCAAAATATGTAAATATAATTCACAATATAGCAAATAATAACCAAAATTTATAATAAAATAAATCAATATTTAAAAAAAGTATTACAAACATTTTATAAAAATTAAACTAACAGATTTATCTAGAACACATTTAGTCAGATTCAGAACATCTATAACCCCTAAATAATATAAATATCCTAACAGACATGTACTTGCTCTCTTGTTCTCCTCTGAAATACCACCAAACATACGAAAAAATTGTCTACTGCCTGTAGTTTATCTTTTGACTAGTTCTTGTACTTGCTTTCATTAATTGTATTTTCAAGCAATATTTAATAGTAGAATGGTTAAATACTCATCTATGATCCAAGGAACCCTAGGATCCAAATTTTCTATCATTCCTTTTTTTCAATTTCCTTGCACTCCAATTTAAATTTGTTGCTTGATTTTTATTTAAATAATTTTCATAAAAATAATTAAAAAGAGCAGTTAGAATACATAGTTTATATCTTACAAATTAATTACAATTAATTCAAATACAATCCTAGGATATCTAACTTTCATTAAAGAAGGGTTACTCAAGATAGAATAAGGAGAAAAATTTCAAACCTATTATAAAATAATATAAACAAAGTAAATTATTACCATTGCAATAAGCATCATACCGTTTCCACAACCAATGTCCACAACAGATTTAACTTTGGAAATCCTTCTTTTCTCTAACCATCTAGAAATAAATAAATTTAGATTAAATAAATATATAAATTTAAAAAAAAAATATCAACTTCAAGTGGGTTAGTTATATTAGCATGGATGGTAAATATAATGGTAGTACTCACTGTTATGAGTTTGAGCAGAAAACAAAAACAAAACAACAACAACAAGGAATTCAGGGCTAATTATTTTTAACAACTTCCCAAAGGGGGTGAAAAATTTAAAGAAAGATAAATTAAATAATATTTTTGCTATCCACTAGTGCTCATTTAAGGTTTATAAAAATAAATACCATATAATATGGTAAAGAACCACTTGCCTAGCCATGTCACAAATATTTGTTTTCAACACAAAGCTTTTTTGTTATACTTACAGAAGATGAATTCCAAAGTAGATAATCTCTCCTTGCAAAAAATAAATGCAGAAGAACGAAAAAAGCAATGAGCAGTTATTTTCTAGAAATGGATATGCCGAGAAAGACATGCCACATATTCTCAAAAAAATATTAGTTTAAATGGAGAGTTTTGACCACAGAGAATTTGTTGGGGTTCGGAAAAGGTTGATCCAAAAAGTACAATTTAAAAAAAAAAAGGAATTTTTATTATCTGCTGACATTTCAGCTTACATTGTAAGCCATCTTCTTCAGGGTTGTTGAAATTCAATGGCATAAGAAAAAAAAATACTATATGATACTTTTTAAATAGTATCATATAGTATTGCATAATATTCTTTATTATGATATCAAATTGACGTAAGTAAAAGTAATGTAATATCGTATGCGGTGGAAAAACAATAACAGAATGTGTGGAAAGTTCTCAACACCTAACTATAATGAAGGCAAGAGGGGACGTGTTGTTCCCTGGATCAAATGTTCATGACTGAGTGGTAAGGTTTGGAAACTAGGATAACTTAAGATGGACAAGTAAAGGGTGGGGGGTATGAGGCAGTAAGTACAAAGGGAGAGCGGCATATGATTATAAACGTAAAAATTAGTTATAGGCATATGGCTCCAGCCTAGACTCGCTATTTATTAAATATGTTTAATTTAATTCTACAGAGTAAGAAGATGCCTGTGTCTTGGACAACCGTGATGTTGAAATTGTTCCACAAGAAGGATGTTATAAATTTCAGAAGGATTGCGCTGTTAAACTCAATTACAACAAATTTCACCTCAATCTTGCTCATGTGAATAGATGACTTCAGTCTTAGTGAGGAAATGGAAATAACGGAAGGTGTTTTATAGGGAGAAGCTCTTACTCCGCTGATTTTTAATACATATATGGCAACATGCTAAAATATCTGAAGAATAGTGGTGTCCTAGGTCTAAGAGTAGACAATAAATGCTCTATGCAGACGATGCTCTCCTTCTCACCAACTCAGATAGGAAAATGCTTAGAAGATTATTGCTCAGATAATAGCCTCACTGTCAACCCAAGCAATTCTAATATAGAAATATAAGACAAATCTCCTAAAAAGAAAAGTGCTAACCATTTTAAGTATAAAAACAACTCAGAAAATGTGTGTAGAAAATGTTTAATAAATAAAGCCAGGTGTGATGCAACAAGGGTAATTGGCATGTTATGCAGAATAAGAAGATACACATAGGGGACCATAAAGATACTTTTATTCTTGGGTCTACATTGATGCATGGAGCAGAACTTTGGGCACCATTATATGCACATAATATAGAATGGGTCTAAACACAATTTTATAGGAACAATTTTCATTTTAATAACCCAGAATACTTTGTTTGCTTGAGGCCTAAACAGAATTCAAGTCCTGTTATGATGTCCAAATGATGCTTAAATGGTGGAAAAAGATGCTTTTAATGCCAGAGGAATGGTAGCCGAGGAAATTATTAATTGAAATGTTAGCATCGGTGAGTACAAACTGGATCCATTTCACTACAGCTGGACTGCACAGCTGAGGCAATTTTTCAAAGAATTGGTGCTGATGAAACATGGCTGACTTAAGATCTAAATAAATCCCTGGACAATCTAGTGTAGAAGTTGGTTAATTTTTGTTTAAACACAGACATTGAGCAAACAATGAATTTAAATTACAATCCAAATTTTAGGTTAATATCCGTTTTGAACAGCCTCAAACATCCATTACTTGGGGAACTAATACACTTAAACTGAAGTTAGTAAGTCAGTAACTTAAATAATAGCAACACAATAATAGCATTATAAACAGCTTTTATACGTTACAGGTATATATATATATATAGTTCATACAATAGATAGTAGAGAAGAATCCATCATCTGCAACTGGAAACAATCAAGCATGTCTTCATCACTTGTCTACCATGTACAACAGGAACAAATCTATCCAATTATTCTATAAAACTCTTTGACATAGATTCAATAAGTAAAATTAATTTAATTATGTCATTAATTATTATTATTATTATTGAGTTCACTCAGCCAAAGGAATTTTATTTTGAGTATATACTAAATTAAAGTTTTGTTTTGGTAGTGAAGTATAAAAATGTAAATACCTTTTTTTTTT
>KZ808212.1:197075-224386 GCA_000696205.2 Oncopeltus fasciatus
GTAGATGGTCAGTTTATTTTCTAATGTGAGCTGTGAGCGCCTATTTATAAGGCTGTATAAGAGTCCGTGGCGTCTGTTGAGTTCTGGTCGTTTGATTTTAGTATGTTCATTCCAGTTGAGTTGTGAGTCAAGGTGGAACCCTAGGTAATGGACTGAATCAGAGAGAGATATAGGTAGGTTATTGTATGTAACATTATTAGGAGAACCTTTTCTTAATTTAAAATTTACTTGTACGCATTTGGACTCATATATTTTGATTCTCCATTTACTGCACCAATGCTGAATAGCATCAAGGTAGTTTTGTAAATTGTTAGAAGCGATTTTGGAATCAGGGTGGGAGCAGAGGATTGCTTTGTCATCAGCAAAGAGGGCTAAAAGAGTATTAGGATGAGTAGGGATGTCTGCAGTATAAAGGGTAAAAAGGATAGGTCCAAGCACACTGCCCTGTGGAACACCCGCTTTCACAGGGTAGTGTTCAGAGTAATCTGATCCTTGCCGGACCCTAAAGAAACGGTTAGAGAGATAAGATTTGAGAGTTAGGTAGATGGTACTTGGGAATATGGACTTGAGCTTATATAATAGTCCAGAATGCCATACTCGGTCAAATGCTTGAGTGACGTCCAAGAATGCACCAGGACAGAATTCTTTTCGCTCGAGGGAAGAGGAAATGTAGTCTACAACGCGAAACACCTGCTGGACGGTAGAATGCTGGGAACGGAAGCCAAACTGATGATTGGGAAGGATATTTGAGGAATTTATGATAGGCATCATTCGTTTTAGAAGAACTTTTTCAAATACCTTGGAAATTAAAGGAAGAAGGCTGATTGGTCGATAGGATGATATATTGTGAGCAGGTTTACCGGGTTTGGGAAACAGGATTATTTCAGAGGATTTCTAGAGAAGGGGAAAGTGGGTGGTTCGAAGGACACTATTAAGGTGGAAAATGATTGCTTTTTGGGGTAGGTTTAGAAGAATTAGCCCGGTGATAAGGATATAGCCGGGTGCTTTGCGCTTAAGCAGGTGGTTTATAATGTACTTGACCTCAGAAGGTGTCACTGCCTTAATCGGTAAGGACATTGGTAATGGTATATCCAGAGACTCCTCTACCTCCACGTTATTAGACAAGCTGTCGGGATCTGGATGAGGAGTGAATGTTTGCTTTAGATGCTGGGCAAAAATTGGGCCTTGTCTTTGTCGGAAGAGGCCCAGGAACCATCTTCTCAACGTAAGGGGGCAGAAGGTTCATGATACTTTAGAATCCTGCGAGTAGCAGTCCAGAGGGATTTGTCTCCAGACAGGTAGGCATTAAATGCCTTATTTCGTAAAACACCTAGTTTTTGCTTTACGAGACGAGATAGCTGGTTAAACTCCCTATGATCTGAGGGATGTCTGTACCTCTGGAACAGGGCTCGAGCTTGCCGCTTAGCTTGTATGAGGTTTTTAATGTAATCAGGGAGGGGTTCAGCTAAATTTACAGTGTAGCGGGTGCTGGTGGGTTTTAAGTTAGCCTTCCAAAGACATTGCTGAATCTTTATAGTAAAGAACTGGACAGCATCATCCAGCTCTTCAGAGGTTTTTAAGGAGATTCTGAGGTCAAGTGACTCTTCTAGGAGAGTTCTAAAAAGTGGCTAGTCAATGGGACCACTTATTAAGGTTGGTGGCAATTGTCTAGGGATAGGTGTGAGAGACAGTGTGAGGAAGACAGGGTTGTGGTCAGAGGAAAGTTCATTTAATGTTTTTACAGAGTGATGGTAGGTAATAAGATTTTTACATAAGAAAAAATCTAGGATGTCAGGAAGACGGTTTACATCGGTGGGCCAATAGGTGGGAGAGGACGGACTTAGAGTAGAGAGATTGTGAGAGGTGATAGCATTATACAGAGCACGGCCACGGGAGATGGTCGTTCTCGTGCCCCACTGCAGATGTTTCGCATTATAATCTCCGCCAGAAAGGAAACGGGAACCTAGGGATTTAAAATGCTCTTGGAATTGGCCTGAGGTGATAGATTTGTTAGGAGAGCAATGTACTGCAGAAAAGGTAATTGGGAAGTGGAAGTATTGATGGACACTGAAGTGGATTGGAGCGAGTCTGTAGGAGTGGAAGGTATTAAATGATGAGTATAGGAAGTGCGAATAAGGAGCACAGTTTCACCATGAGCTCGTCCGTCTGGGTGATCAGTTCGGTAAGTTGTATAGCCTGGTATGTTGAGTTTTTTATTTTTTGTTAGTCGTGTTTCAGTAAGTAAGAGTACGTCTATACATTTGTCTTCTAGAGTTAGTTTGAGTTCGTTTGTATGTGTTTGAATGCCGTTAGCATTCCAAAGGAGAACAGAAAAGGGTCTAGAGGAGTAGGAGTTCATTTACTGCCAGACGAGGGAGTCATATTAGAAACTACCGCTGACAGTAGGTTTAGGAGAGGAGTGATGAGGGCGCGGAATTCCGAGAAAAATGAGTGGAGTATGGATAGGATATCATTAGATATTAACGGAGGAGGAACATGAGAGATGGCAGGTCGCTCTCCCCTGGGAGGCTGGCATTGAGGAAGAGGTTCTTCTTGTTTGGGCTGGTAGGTCGCCTTTGCATAGGAGTAACCAGATTCCACTTTTCTGGTTGAGGGTGGTGGGGGTCTTTGAGCTACAGGTGCTGAGTCCTGCTGTCTGGTGGGCTGTATCCGCTGCTTCAAATCTTTGTAGATCTGGCAGCCTTTATAATTGGCGGAGTGGTTTTTTTGGCAAAGGGCGCAAACAGCAGGTGTACTGCGAGATTTCTGACAGTCTCCTGTCAGATGTGTCCCTCCACATTTGACACATCGGGCACCATACTCACAGTATCTTTTAGTGTGACCGTATTCCTGGCATTTGTGGCACTGAACTACGTCTCTTCGAGGGAGAGGCTTCTCCACTCGTATTCTGCAATGGCAAAGTGAGGTTACATTGTAAATCTCGTCTATATTGCTTGTGGGCTCGAGATCTACAAAGAACAAGGGCAACGGAGACTTTGTGTGACTGTCATTACCAGGTCTGCTTGATGTTATATTAATGGCATTTCTGACCTGGAAGCCAAGTTCAGTGAGCTCCTCTTTGATAAATCAGGAGAGGTTGAGTGGGGGAGGTGACGGATGACGACCCTGACTGCACGCTCTTCCTTTAGTTGGTAACTATGATGCTGGGCGTTTGTCTCTTTCAGATAGCTCACTATACCTCTGTAGGTGTCTGGGCTATCTGGCATTATTTTGGTGTCATGCTGACGATTGACACAAGTGTATCTCCTGCGGCCGACTCGTTCATCGAGTTGAATGCACATTAATCAAAAATTTTGTATGTTTCTGACAAAAATAGGAGGTGGTCTGGTTATACGTTGGGTGGCGGTTTCCATCTCCTCTCCAGTAATGTTTTGAAGAGGCTGAAAAGGGTTCACTGTNATTGTATGATCCTTTTATTTTAGTATATTTGTTATAATCTTAGGAGAGGTGAGCTATATAACCTAAATTTTAGACCTTGGGATTCGGGTAAAGACTTCAACTAAAATAGAAAATGTCCACCATTTTATCTGATAATGCCTGATTTTAAGGCAGTTCAGAAATAAATTTTTCCGTCTTAATTAAAGGATAGTACTACTGTAATGGGTTACCTAAGTAGGAAAATTTTGATTAAAACATGTTATCTCATAGACTCCTTTTGCTTAAGCATTAAGAACAAATCAGAGAAATATCTTTGATTAAACTCCAGAATTATTTTATTGTATTTTCTAATTTTTGAAAAGGAAAAGGAAATTTTGTTTGCTTTATTTTGTATGGTTATTGCTCATAGTTTTTTTATTGATATTGTTAATCATTTTTCAAAGGTATGATATTCTATAATAAACTAATTTTGTTTTTTAATTATTATATATATTATATAGAAGCAAATTTAATTTCATAAAACTAGTTAAATTATATTTTAAATATCATCATTTATGACTAGTGGAGCTGATAAATTTGCTTAATTTATACTTTTTTTCCTCTTTGAATGTTTTACTAAGGCTAATTTTATTACTGCAGGCTATGTTGAATGCCCATGGTGCTCATAACCATGATAAAATTTGGGATGAAAAGGAAACTAACCATGAAGAGGAACACGAATTGAACCTGTGGAAAGGTTTTACTGCTGCTTTGGCAGTTGTGTTTTTTTATTTTACAGAAAAATGCCTTTCACTTGTGACTGAATGGCACAAAAGAAGACAACGAAAAAACAAGGTAGTGTTTGAAAATTATTTTAGTTAGCTTAATGCATACATTTCTAACATTATTTATCATTGAGTTTTTATCACAAATTTACTTTTTAATCATTGACTACTTGTAATCAAGGGTTTTTAAATTACAATTGACTTTTGTAACTAATTTTTTTTTATAGTACTGTTATGCTTTTGGAGCTATTGTAGGTCAAGAAGAAGAAATTTAATATTCTTAAGCAGTCACAATATTAGCCTAGTTTATATTTCTTGAGACTCATTCCTCATCCTACTGCTTTGTCAAAATTTTAAAATGATTTTGGTCCTGAACCATTATAACGTGTCCTAAAATACACAAAAAATTTGTATAATTTTATTAATTTTCTTCCTCAATCAAAAGTGTTAGCTGAAAGAATATAGCTTTGTTATGTTATATAATAATATTTAAACATTTATTACACAACTGAAATAAGAAAAGTTTGAATTGCTTAAATTAGTACTCCATGGACTCTGTTAACATGAAAAATTTGATATAAATCTGTTGAGGTTTCGATATCTATTTACAAAAATTACAACTGAAGTGTTTGAATAAGAGCTTCTCTTTCACTGTACAATGTGTTTCTACTTTTGTGTTTTGTAAGGGGTTTTAATTATATTTCAAAATTAAACTAATTATAGAGATATTTACATTATTTTACTAAAATAAAGCAATAGAAGATAATAATAACTTACTGAAGAATTCTTTGCTCACTTTCTTCTCCGAACCAAATATCTCCAGGGTCTCCATAGGTATTGAAATTCTTCTTTTCTCGATCATATATTGTCTGCCAACTGTAATTATAAACCAATTATAATTTATATATATATATATATATGCACATACGCACACATAAATATATACATGTATTCTTATATTTTTTTTAACTGAGTAAGAGGTGAATAGACAAATTGAGAACCAGTAAAATGATGAGAGGTATCTATAATTTTTACTGATATAGACATGCACATACGCATAAACACTAAACTGTCGACAATAAATCATATGTTAATTTTAATTAATATGAATAATAATAATAATAAATTTAATAATTAACATTATAATTTATTAATAAAATAAAAAGTGGAATAACTTATTTTGGATTCACACCAATTTTGGTGATAATCAATTTTGGAGTCACTTTGAACGATTCAAATATTGATACTACGGCAAAAGTATGAACATAAATGAATAAGTAAATGATTGGAAATTTGGGAGTGAATTAACATTTTGTTAGTTTAGCATATATTTCAACAGCGATTTGTATTCAGTCAATATAAAAACTCAAAATAAAAAAAGGCAGTGTTTACTATTAACTGAATATAACTCAATAGACAAGAAGATTATATAATTTCAAAAATCTATAGAAATCAGTAGTAGAGAATTTTTGTTGGGGTTCGGTCAAGATTGATCTAAAATATTACAATTTTTAAAAATGTGTATATTTTTATTATCTGCCGACATTTTGGCTTACATTGTAAGCCATCTTCAGGGCTCTTGAAATACAATGTCACCAGAAAAGCATAAAAAAAATTAAATGATTTACATTAATATTACCTAAAATTTCTATAACTAAAAGTAATGTGACATCAAATGCTGTGGAATATCAATAACAAATGGGTAGAAAAATTACCACATCTACCTATCATGAATGTGTAAGGGGATGTCTTGCCACCTGGATCAAATGTTCATGATTGAGAGGTAGGGTTTGGAAATTAGGAAAAATGTTTTAGATGACGTGGATGGTGGAAGGGTATGAACCGGAAGGTACAAATAGAGAGCGGCCTGCATCAAAGGGGGCAATACCAGGAATATAGGTAAGAATAATTTTGGATAAGTGGCCTAAGGAACTAGGAGAATAGTTAAGACAGGTTTATTTAGGAGGAGAGCTAATGGTTTTCCAGAATGTTGAAAATGTTTGAATAAGTTAAAGAAAATTATTTTCTTTCTATTGTAAACTATTAAATAACTTATTTTATGTCTAAAATTAGATGAGGAGGGGGGTTAGCAAGAATAAAATTTATTTGCTCTATAATCAGTATTAAGAAAATCATTATTGATTTATTATTACATAAGAGTATAAAATTGAATTTTCTATATTATAGGTTTATAACATTTTTATTACAACACTTAGTAAGGAATATATTTAAAAATTTAACTAATAAAGTTTAGTACTCCCTGAATTTTCTATTCTGAACATTTCAGAGCCAGTCCTTGAGTTCTCACCTTTTTTAACACTCTCTCTGACTTGTAAGTTCCAATTTACTATTAATCATATGGATCATCAATGAAAATTGTGAAATCTGATTCATTTACTCAGCCCTGACATAAAGTATTTTTTAAAATAAGAATGTTTTGCTTAATGTTTAATTAATGTGTGTAATTAATATCAGTCTCATAATCTTTATATGATAACAGAATATTTTGTAAACAGTATCAGTAGAAATAATCTAAAAGGTATGATAGTATCAGTGTAGTTATAGAGTTCTGAACAGATAATTTCTCTTGAAGTGGTTTTATGATATATTTTAAACTTAATTGTTTCTCAGTATGAAAGATTGTAAGGCCCTAGTAATTACACTGCTTGGCTACAGTTTATAGTTCTTTTGCATGAGTTTAGATAATTCAAAAATGAATTTAAATCTTTATTATGTCCTAAAAATAAAAGACAAAAATTAACCTATAGTCTGGTTTAATTCTAATGAATTCAAGTGTTTCAATGAGAGCAATACTGTTTACAATAGTAAAAGTCAGTCATTCACTGACAAATTAAAAAAATTACTGAAGTAAAGTAAGTAATGTCTGCTCCGAAATATTTTAATTTTTTATTTAATTGTTAAAGGTGATATATTATTTCTTGGTTAAAAATAAGAGAATAAACTTTTTTTTTCTTCTTCTAATTGTCATTTTTGGCTAAATCTGGACATAGAAAACTTACTACTCCTTTGTTCCTAATTCTGAAGGAACTAGACATGATAAATCCTCCATTTCTTTATATTAAGTTCAAGAAGTGTATGTATTCTAGATAACACATAATCGGTAAACTGCCATTTTAAATACAGAAACAACTGCTTATTTGAAAGGTTGTGTTAGATTTTCAAAGAGATTGAAATAGGTAATGATTGACATGTGTCACTTATTAATTTATGAACATAATTAACTAGGGTATTGGGTTATTAGTAGTCCAGATTTTACTAATTCATAAATATTTTTTAATATTAGTTTAATTTTTAAATAAAAGCAAAATATATTCATCATTTGCATTAAGTATCATATCTTATAATACGAACGAATCGTTTGTGATCTAATCTTTTGATGTTGCACATGGACTAACATGTATTTCTATTGTGGCTGATTGTTTTAGTTGTTATTGTCTAATTTTATACTTTATTAATAATTAATCAAGAACTTTATTAAATAATGGACCCAGGTTTTGAAGTTAGATTTTGTGACGACAGGAAGGTAAACATAT
Organism: Oncopeltus fasciatus; assembly: GCA_000696205.2. NCBI lineage: Eukaryota > Metazoa > Arthropoda > Insecta > Hemiptera > Lygaeidae > Oncopeltus > Oncopeltus fasciatus. The sequence continues at coordinate 204,793 of KZ808212.1, forward strand.
TTCTTGTTTAAGAGACTTCTTTATGCTAATGATATTTATATCATTTATTTGATGTAGGGAGTTGGTCTTTTTGCAACTAAAGATATCAAGATGTCTGAAACAATTTTTCATGAGGTTCCTTTGGTGTCTTCTCAATTTGCTTGGAATGAATCTTGCGGTTACCCGGCCTGTCATCATTGTCTAAGGTAATTAATTACCATTTACATCTCTAATACCATTTACATCGTTTAGGGTTTTATGGGAGTCTAAAAATAATAATGGAATGAATGAAAGGTTACAAAAAAACCTTACTTCATTAACTGGTTGCTGTTAGGTGATGATCAGTAGCATCTGGAATACAAACTTTGGTTGACTCTACATTTTATCATCCCTAACTAGATTTTAGGATATTTGCCTATTTGCAAAGATCTATAGGGCGAAAATCTGTATAACAACAAATAATTGGGGCTTAGAGACTGATATCTGCTGGTTGTAATAGTTAGATAACCCTATTTTGTATTGTATGAATTATCTGTAAAACCCCTGATTACTTACTTTTTTTGGTAAGTAATAGGTTTGAGAGATTGACACTTATACCTGAAAAGCTATTACATATTTTCAACTTCAACATTTCATACATATGGTTGATTTTTATATTTAGGGGTCTTGGTTGAAGATAGCTACTTTATGTCCCTCCAATCTGTTATTCTGGGCTATAACTGTCAGTATGGATATTGCTTTCTGTTTGTATATGCTACTTTTGAAAATCAATCTTTTTTTGGCAGATATTTTTTGAATAAAATATTTATATCACTTTACATTAATACTATTTTAGGTCTTGCAGAAAATGTTTTCACTGACGTCACATTAGGGATGCCCAAAATAAGAACTATTCAAAGCTAAAATGGCCTTATCTCCCAGATATCTTCCACTGCTTTATCTATTTTGTTAGGGTCCTCAATTTGTTGCTTTACTAGATCTGTCTCTGTTAATCCCTAGCAATGAATGTTGTCTGTTATTTTTCATCCTGGCAGGTGCAATATTTGCAGTCTTCCTTGCAAGGTCTTCTAGACAGAGCATCAGCGTTTTTGTGAGTTGTTCGAGATCGATAGGTAGATTTTAAATCACACTCTTATAATTACTCTATCCACCTGCAACTTCCCTCATGTGATTTGAATATCAACTGCATGATTCGTCTTCAAATGAAATTTCCTTCTTATGGATATGCCTCATTCTTAAGGATGTGCCCTATTGATTTAACCACAGCTAGTAACTCCTTCCTTGCTACACACAATAATAATTTTTTGGACCTGAAAGAGTCTTACTAAAATAACCAATGATTTTTTCTTCTATATCCAGGAAGAAAGAAAGAAAGAATGCTTCTGATGTCTATGCTGATTCTGACCTAATTACAACAATAAAAATAAAGTACAAATAAACAATAGACTAATAATATAAAATATTCTCATCAGAACTATGACAATATTTACAACTTATTTTACAAGTATGGAAATAGAAGAAATATATATTAAAAGTAAAAAACTAAGAAATACACAGGGTAATAAAAATAGATGTACAAAAAGAAAATTAGTGCAAAGCAAGAAAAACAATTAAACTCAAAACTAATTCAATAACAATTAATCATGATGAGAATAAAAATGAACAAGCTATAGTTTAGCTGTTCCTGGCCCAATTGTACAGAGAGATGTTGAACATTTTTTGACATTCAGGGAAAGCTTGTTTGTCGAAGCCCAGGAACATATTGAATTTAGGTCTTTAATTTTTAGAATGGCAGTTTGTAAATCTTCTGGAGGGAAGGACAGGTAAATTTGGTTATCATCAGTGTAAATGTGATGGAAACAATGTCTAAGGTCATTGTCCAGGTCACAGGAACCTGGTGGGGGAGGTCATTAAATATATCTGTAAAATATAAGGATTTCATTTTTTTTCTGTTTTTTAAGTTTTAATTTTTCTGTTTACTAGGCCTCTGGAAACAACTGAAGAAAATGTGCGTCGCTTGACCAACAAAAAGGAAATTATTCTTCCTTATCCAGATCTTTGTTCAACAAGAAAAGAGAACCATCGCTATTGTGAGCAGTGTGGGGTACTCTATTATTATTTGACCTTCATTATTATAGCTTTTCATTCTTTTCATTATATATTTTACTTAAAAGAAAGGTTTTTTTAGGTTGGTTTTTGCTGTGAATCATGCAAGCAAGCTGCTTGGATTCAATACCATGAATACCTATGTTTAGCTACTCATCCTGGTTTGCAAGATCTCTTTGAATTGTGGAAGTGAGTCAAATATTTCATACTATAAATAGTTTTAAGCTTGCATTAGTTTTATCAAAAATAATCCTCATTGCGTCTTCTTTTGTCTAGTATATGTGGAAGAAATGATGATGCCGAATTCTTTCCTATCCAATATTAAATATATGTATTTTTTTTCTCATAAAACATTAATTTAGTTTTAAAGAAATTCTTGGTATCATTTATGTAAGGAATTATTTTTACTTTCACCCGAATAAATCTTATAATATTCTCTTTAAAGGTGTTTTTTTATGGGCATTTCAATGTCATGGTGATCATCAACTCGGGAGGATGTGATGATAATGGAAATAACCGTTACACTTTTTTTCATGCGTATACCTATACATTCAGTAGATATTAAGTTATTATTAAATATTATTTGTACTACTGCAATGATGTTTAGAGAAGGTTAGCAATGCATACTATGGAGACGACATTCAAAAGAGGAATGACTGACTGCTAGTCTTATATCTGCTGCTTGGATACTATAAGCACTTTGCTCCAAAGTTGAGACCCCTTTGTCTCCCAGCAGATCCCTCGATTCTCATTAATTCTGTTTATGAACCTTCATCCTCAAACTGTCTCTCTTTTGCCCGCCACTGGGATACTTGTCTGACCTATCTCTGCCTCTAATGGGTAGGTAATAGTTTTGGCATCCACAAAATTAAATGACTTTGACTTAGTTTTTATTTGGCAATGTTGCTATTGTCTGTTATTATCTAAACTATTAGAGCAAAATAATGTTTTAATTAAAATAATATTTTTTTTATCATTTTCCCATATTGAAATATAAATAAAACAAGGTCTGTTCGGGTCTCACAATTTTGGTACTGCGGGTACAAATCCTGCCTTTTATTGATAAATTCCTGTCCATGGATGTTTAGAATGGGGTGGCAACCTGTAGATAGCCCCCTCTCCATTACCTTAAGTGGTTGAAAGGGAGATTAACACTTAATAACAAAACAATCTCCCTTTTAACCACTTAGGTTTATGGAAAGGGGGTTATCTACAGGTTGCCACCCTATTCTAGCTTTATTGGCTTCCTTGTTGCCAGGAATATTGCAATGTCTAGTAGTCAAAACTATTGAACCTTAATTTGATTTTGATTTAACTCCTATTCTGATTGTTTTATTTGTATTTAATGAATTAAATGAATAAAATTTTCTTAAGAAAAAGAGCAAGCATAAGGAGTGAGTTAAAATGTTGTCTGATGAAGGTGCTTTTAGATTAAGGGCCTTATTGTTTGCAAATAATTCCGCAGTGTTGATAGAAGAAATTAGGTTAAGCTTGAATTTATTAATGCCATTATTATTAATAATATCAGTCTTTACACTGTTTCTTTTGGAACTGTCAGTAAAAACTTGAGTTGTGCGTACAATAGCTGTAATTAATTTTTTAAATTCAGTTGAAAGAATGGTTGGGATTTTTTTTTTTTTTTTTTTTTTAATTTGGGTAAGTTAGATGTTGACTAAAATATAAGGCTCTGAGGTGTTTAAGGTGTCATTGACTCTATGCATGAAGATGCAGTTTTCAGACAACTTACATCAATCTGTTGACTATTAACAATTCGTTGAGTGGGTGAAAGCTCTAATATCTATTTGTGAAAATTGTTAGTGGCTATATGTGTGAGTTGTTCTGATTGTTGGTATCTGTCCCTATTCACATCAAGTATGTAGTTCCATCGGCTAATCTGGGCCTTTGAGAGTTTTCTATCAGACATGTTAACAAAGATAGGTTAATGGTAAGTTTCATAGAAGTCATCGAGTTTGAGAGATGTTTCTGGTTGTTTATAGTGTTAAATATTCTTTTAGCATTTTTTCAAGATAATTTTGTTACAAGTTCATCCTCAGAGCAAGTTACAATTAATCACAGATAATAATTCCTTTTTAAAAAAATTCTTGGAATAGAAAATATTATAATTTTCAAATGATTTTTATTTCTTAAATTTATGTTGTCTTTCTCTATTTTAGTACAATATCGGTTTTGAAAAATTTAATATTGATTTAAAGACAGTAATTTTTGTATTAATCTTGATAGTTTAAATGGACTAAAATCCTGAAAAACTTTTTCAAAATTTTGCTGGAAATATAATATACAATTAAAAAAAAAAAAGTGCCATATCCTTGTATTTCTTTTTGCAATAAATTGTGTAGTATCTAGATTAATTTAAGGCTAATCTTGATCCTTACCCTAGTCTATTGCTTTTATGAAGCAATAGACAAGGGTAAGGATTTTTCATATAATGAAATCTTGAAATTAATGGTGATTCATATTCAATTTCTTTGATTTAAATATTTTTGCCCTGATTGAGTCATTCTGGCTCCAATATGTAAAATGTCCAGTTATTACTAGATTGCTACTTGGATCAAGGTGCTGAAAACCAAGAGTAATCTCACTTGTGAATCGAGCTTTATCGCATTCAAAAGTCTTCTCATTTTAACCTTCTCATAAGGTTTTATTCTTTACCAGTTTCTTTTCAACAAAAAACATTATCTTTATTTTTTTCAAACATTATAAATTATCAAACAATTAATGCGAGGGAAGAGTATAAAAAATCTATCTGTCCCAGCCAGGACTCGAACTTGGATCTCCTGCTTTCCGGGCAAGAATGCTAACCTTTACACAACTAGGATGAGCTAGATAACTTATTAAATTCCCAACACACTAATTTTTTTATTCCCAACCCCCCACTAATGATCGAGTCCTGACTGGGACAGATAGATTTTGTATTCTATTCCCTCGCATTAATTGTTTAAAAATTATGTGGGATAATATACCACAACTAAATTAATTTTTATATTATGAATTATCTTTCTCTCTATGTCTCATTTTTCAACTAGTTTTTTCTCTCTTTTTCATTATTGTATGAACCTTGCTGTCTACAATTCACATAAGGTTGATAGAATAATTTTCTTAAATATTTCTTTCCTTCTTATTTATTCTTTTCTTCCCCTCCATCTGACTTTTATATTCTGAGAAAAATATAGTAGTTATAATTTTTACTTCTGCAAAATTTTCAACGAATTTAATTTTTCTTGGTCCTCAATTTTTTACAGTTAATATTTTCTCTTTTCCCTTATCTGTTTCTCACAGTTCATTTTTTCTACTGGTGCTGTATTAATTAATAGTGAGTTTAATATGCTTGCATCAACTGGGATTCATGGAAGTGAGTAGGTAAGGAGGTTTGGACTTATTGCAGAGGGATTTTGAGGGTTAACAGTAAATTACTAACACGAGAGTTAGTTCTGGAGTTTCTTAAGATCTGCAAGAGACTCATTTTATAATTTTCTCTCGAGAAAAATTGGGGACCTGAGGGATTAAAATTTTAAAGGTTTTAAATTTCTTCATCATAGCTATTCAGAAGGCAATTCTTTCAGCAAGATAATTGAAGAAGTTGAAATAGGGGACAGACACACAATTAGAATGAAGAGTCGTGTGAGTGAAAGGCAATATAAGTGTAATTCCCTTATGAGCTCATTTGCCCGGGTGGTATTTCCTACATGTTTAGTTCATAATGTTTATGTAATTATTCCATTCAGTAACAGTATGTTTACCTACTGGTCTTTGAGTACCGGTTTGTGTTAGTCAGCATAAGCTCAAATGCTGGTCAATAAATAATTTTTATTTTATCCATTGTTTACCTTATTTATTAATTTATTTTCAGACAAATGCATTATCCTCCTGAAACTGTATCAATCATGCTTTTAGCTCGTATTCTTGCAACTATTGAACAGGCTGCTGACAAAGACTCAGTAATATCTACTTTTCTGGAGGTTCATTCTTTGCTTAATTTCTGTTAATTTTAGAAAAAAGTCATTGAATAATTATTGCTTTAATGTTATAATTTCATTTCAGTTTTCACATGGCACCACTGAAGAACGTGATGGATCCCTTCTTAAATTTTTGGGATCTGAATTTTCTGGTAAATTAGAACAATTGAGAATGAAAATTTTAGAAGCCATTCCTACTCCCCATTCTCAAGCAGTAAGTACAAACTAACCTGATTTTAATAAATAAAAAAAATTAGTGGATTCCTTATTTGACTCAGCCTAATTTTATATTGATGTAAATGTAACTATATGCAAATATATTATATTTAGCGCTCAGGCTATATTATTTTTGTCCCTTTTTAATATAAATGTTTTATTTGATTCACTATAGCAACTGATGTTTAATTATTGAATTCTCCCTTAAATTCGACTTCTAATTTTCCTTAATTTATGTTTCTCATAAGTCCCATTATATAAATAAAGTTCTGGTGTCTATACTGCTAGTAATACTATTTTACTACTATAATACTATTTTAATTATATTTTTCTTTTTTTATTTTACTTGTTTTACTATCTTTTTAAATACTTATTTTACTATTATTTTCTGCGCTAAAAAATTTGGTGAGACTTTCTCATATCCAATGCTATCTGCTAAGTCTCCAGCTATCTATAGCTTTGAAGAATCTAACTATGTACTATGTTTTGAAGTGTAATTAAAAAAAATAAAACATGCTCTTGTCTCTATTGTACGTGATTTTCTGTCTGCTTTTCTTATGTTCTCAATTCTTTCATATAATATTATATTCTAAAGAGTTATTTCCACCAATGAATATATAACCAATTGAATTTGTTGTCATTTACTGTCTTCCACGTACTAAATGTGAGTGCTTTCAGCAGTGATCTGCCATCTTCAGGTTGAACATAGTCCCTGAACATCAGACATAGCCTGCGAAAGTGTACAAAACTATTTTAATTTTATAAATTTTTTTTGTGGTATTTAATCCCATGTAAATTTTAACAAGTTTTAAAATCCACGAACCTGGATCTCCTGCTATCCGGACCGGTGCATATACCATTTATGCTACCAGGAATTCCCCGCACTAGTGTCAAGAGTCTAACCTCCAGGGCCGACGAATATATCGTCTTATGCTCGGAGGAGCTGACATTGTCAAGCCGTCTAAATGACTCTCGTTATTTACTTTTAAATTTTAATTTTATAATTTTTTTTTTTAATGGTATTTAATCCCATGTAAATTTTAACAATTTTTAGTGCAAGGAAACAGAACAGTCCTGACTGGGACAGTTAGATTTTTTTATTCTGTTTCCTTGCAATAAAAATTGTACAAAACTATGTTTAACCCAAGTATGGCAGACCTCTGCTGAAAACAAACTCTTTTAGTACTCGGAGACAGCCACTGGCGATAATTTCATATAGATATATGAATACCATATAAGACCATAACTTATATATATTAACATTATGGAATAATATTATGGTTATATTTCAAAATTGAATTCATATTTCATATAGGTTACTTAAATTGATTTAACCTAATTTTACTTATGGTAAAGTTAGGTCTGGCTGGCACTACTACGAGTAAAAAATCTAGACAAAAATGCTGGCAGTTTTGGAATATTTAATTTCTTCTTCAGGGCCTGCATTACAACAGAAAATGACACTATAAAAGACCAGTCATATGGTGCAATATAAATAATTATTCAAAAATACCATACTTACAAGTAGTCAAATATTAATTTTACTATTATATAAATAGTGTGAGTCCAAAAAATAATAATTAATTTTAGTAAAAAATTAATAAATATGACTAATATTTAAATAAATAACAATAAGATAAAATAAATTAAAAATGCATATCAAAGTCGGCAACTATTGATTCTTATTCAAAAACCTGGGCTAGACTGGTTGCAGGTCCTAACTTATCAAATCAGCTGTCCTTATCTTGCACTCCCTTTCAAAATATAGTTGTATCATATTTCATCTATTAATTGAATATCCTGTCTCAATCCGTCTTTTTTCATGATTAAATTGAATTATTGATATATATATTATATAAGTTAAAAAATCTGATTACTTTATATATTTTTACAAATATAGTTAAAAATTAATAAAACATAATGGCTGCTTTCAGACTTTGGAGTCTCATTTGGTAATGTTTCATTAGTGGTGGAATATTAGAACTCTTTTTTTAAAGATTATTTGAGAAGAAAAATAGTTAGGACTTTTGTCACCTTCCCTTTTTTTTTTTTTTTTTTTTTGTAAGTGAATTATAACTATGTACCGGCACATCTTACATTACTTACACACAGATGGCACATCTGTATACAGAACTAATAAATTATGTATATTTATGTGCACAAAATGAAAAACAATTTAAGAGGGAGAATCGAAAATCAGCCAAAGGGGATGCCTTTGAATCAGCCATTTAAATTATATCAACAGCAGATAATTGAGAATTTATAATGTCATTATTTAAATTCTAAAAGACAAACAGTTTTCATCTTTAACAAATTGGATATTTGCTTAGTTTTTGGGGCTCCCATTTCAGATTTTTCAACTTACACTTTTTCCAGATGATTGGTCATTTGGTCATTGTGTGACATGTCTGAAGGACCGGTGACAGTGATAAATGTGATTTTCCACTTACAGCCACCATGGCTACCCATGACCAGCAAGGCACTTTGACAATAATTCAGGTAAGCCAGTCAAGTCCCATCCCTGTTGGTTGTGTAATCCAATATTTTAGTAAACACTATATAGGTCATAAAAGTTGCAGACTACAATAAAATTAAATATCTAGGCAACTCTCATGGGAAAAAATTGCCAAATACAAAATTTTATTTTTGCACATAATTTAAGCTAGGGTTGGTGAAATTTTACTACTTTATTATTATCAATGTTTTATGTATAATATTTGTGATTCTGAGAGTAATGTATGTGAGACATTATAAATTACATTCTAAATGATTAAAGATTGGGGGTTATCGGAGATAGCCATAAGATGATTTTTTAGCTGGTTTTCCTCAAAGAAATTGCGTATTCTTGGTACTATGACACGACTTATGAATTTTTTTAAAGATCTTAACCAATCATATACAGGGAGGGGAAGTTAAAAATAAATTTTACAAGTATGGAAATAGAAGAAATATATATTAAAAGTAAAAAACTAAGAAATACACAGGGTAATAAAAATAGATGTACAAAAAGAAAATTAGTGCAAAGCAAGAAAAACAATTAAACTCAAAACTAATTCAATAACAATTAATCATGATGAGAATAAAAATGAACAAGCTATAGTTTAGCTGTTCCTGGCCCAATTGTACANTCAAATTTGTATATGTAGTTTCTTTTTTTAAATTCAATTTACATATTTTTATGGGCAATGGGTCAATCAATTATACAGTATAGTAGAGCATAGTCCTTGGGCAGTGTGAAAAAAACTAAGCAAATTTCCAATATTTTGTTAAAGTTAAAAACTGTATGCCTTTTAGATTTTAGAGTATTAAAATAATGGGATTATAAATTCTCAATAACCCATTGTTGTTTTTTCTTTCTGTTTTGTTAAATGATTAAGAAATCAACCACTAGTTTTTAAAAACTTTCCACGTGTCTAATAAGTTTATTTCTGTTGAAAATATGGTATAGATAGTTTACCTGACTGCAAGTAAAGTTTATTTTCGGTTTTTCTTTCTTTTTTTTCCCCTCTTTTTCCTTGCCATCCAACTACAGCAGCCCCTATATGATTAATAGTTACATTTTGAAACACACACAGACATATTTGTCTGGAAGCGCTCTAGCATACAAATTTTTAAATAAAAACCAAATTCTGTATTACAGCTTCTTTTTCCCACCCCTTGAATGAGACAGTTTATGGCTAAAAATAAGTCAAATAAAAAAAAAGAGATTTGAAAATAGACTCAAATAGTATATCTTCAATTCTTCATTATTGTAAGAATTAAAAAAATAAATAAAAAATACAGAAAACAGAAAAAAAAAGAGCTTATTTCTAACATTTATCGTCCATAACATTTTTATGCATTTTCAAATAAATTTTAATATTCTTCCAGGATTTTGGAGCCCAAAAAGTAAACAACTGCTTTCTTTCTGTTCTTCTGTTTGTAATGGCCCTGAGGAATCCTGGTGTGCTCCTAGGGAACACCCAGCACTAATGGGTACCATTCTTCATTGAATGGAAAAAAAATAGGCGACCATCACGGTGTGCTGCCATGTACCCCTTTAGTATGCCGTGGGTTTACAATAAATACATTATTAATTATTATTAAATAATGATTTTGTTGCGGTATTTAATCCCACATTAAATTTTATACAAGAAATGCAAGGGAGTTATAATAAAAAATCTTGCTACCTCACCTGAGGTTCGAGTCCCAGCTGAGGTAGCAAGATTTTTTTAATTATAACTATCTTGCTTTTCTTGTATATTATTAAATTATATTTTCCTCCTTGGGCCTATTGAAGGTTTTTTTTAAAGGGTACAGTGCAGATTATTGCCAATTTTTATGAAACCTTTTAAGCATTAAAAATATTTTAATGAAAATAGCCTTAAAACAACTTCTGTGACTCTGGCGTTGACAAGTCCAGTGACTCTAATAGTGTCAGCTCCAGTGACATGAAACTTCAACAGCCTCTGAGACTCTTTCAGGTCAGAGGCAGCTCAAGTTATTCAGACTTTGACAGCTTCAGTTATACTGCATAAATGAATCGGAAGGTGTCGGAGACTACTCCCATGATTCAGACTTTGACGGTTACATCTCCAGTGACTCTCTGATTGTGTCCTATCATGTAAATTGCTCTTACTGGACTGTATTAGCTTGGTGGGATTTCAAATTTTTGAATTATAAAATCAATCTTTGAAAATAGGTAATTGTTAGTCCCTAGTACATTTAATCACTTTAAAATTTACTTTAACATGGCAAACAAAGAGTTAGGTTAACAAGGAGTTCATAGTCAAGTGTTCCATTTAATCTCTAGGGTATTCTTAATTCTAGGACAATCCTGAAGTAGTAGCCTTATGTGAATAATAATAAATGGTATACTACATTTTCTCTCTCTTCTTTCTTTCTCCCTCCCTTTCTCAAATGTAGTTACGTTGATATTTTATTAGTTGAGGACATTTAAATTTTTGCTAGTTTGTTTCAGAAGAAGGTTTAAGGACATTATTTGCCCTAGTTGGGAGAAATTCACAAGGCATTGGTACAAGTCCCTTTAGTATATGGGTGAAAAGGGTTGAAGAGCTCAAAATGAATTCAGAAGAACGAAAGGAAATCAATGATTTCATTGATAAAATGTATTCTCTAATGGATGAGCGTAAGCCATTTTTTTTTTAAATTAATAAATAACATTAATCTCAGGTTACTTAGATAAATTTTTCTAATGAGTCTTGGTTTTTCTGAGGGAGATATTCCCTAGAGTCTCATATGTAACCCTTATCTATAATAATTTCTATGTGTGGTAATCTTTTACTGGGTGGAAGTAATAAAACTGTTGCATTTTGCCCTCATTTTGAATCGTATAAATTCTTCACAAGTTCAGCCTATATGAAAAATTCAGCAAATTCATCATTAATTTAGTTAATATATATTTGTATTTGAATATATCATGTATAATCCCCACACAATTTATATATTATATTTAATCAATTAACAAACATGAGTTGAATTTTCATGGTTCTAAACTTAATATTATACCAGCTTCAGCAAAAAAACTTGTTACTTATAATGGACACTTCAGTTAAATCCTACTCCTATTTTTCCTATTTTGTTTGATGACAAATTCAGCCTTTCTATCTACATGACAATTTTCACTAACTTTGGCTTATAAACCATAAACTTATGGTTTTAGTGCACCCCCACTCCTAATGGTTCAATTTCGTTTTGTACCCCCTAAAATTATTTTCTTCTCAATGAACAATTCTTTGTTGATTTTCAATACTAAATATCAGGTTACCCCTCAATCCCATTTTGCTTTATAACTAAATTAACCTTTTTATTTACATTTAAATGTGATATGCTGAATTTCATGGCTCAGGTAAATTCTTTTTAACTTTTCCTAATTGTTTAATTTTGCTGTTTTATTTAGAAAATGTTTCTTTTATCATTAAACAAATTTTGTGGTGTTTCATTACTGTAAAGTAAAGGTTTCACCCACTACATTGAAAAAAAGTTTTTTACTCTCACTTGTCTTTTCTGTTAATCCCCCTTTCATACTAGTCTAATTTTGCTTCATAATGAACTTAGCCTTTTGTTTTGTATTTCCAAGCTTATACTATTAAGAAAAACTTACAACTGTAAGTTGTAAAGCATTGTGGCCTGTAGAGCATTGACACACACTGACCATGCAAACTCATGTATATGTGGTAAAATCAGAGAAAAAAAAAAAAAAATGTTTCTGTCTCAAGAACAACCTCAGTAGCTACAGTTTTTCGGAATTCACTAAAATAGATAATGAATGGCCGACTCAAGACTATTTTATTATTTTATTTTTATTATTATTATTATTATACATTATTATGATACTGTTTATTAAATATCTATGATCAACAATTAAAAAACTTTAACTCATTTAAAAACTTAATAAACATAAGTAAATGTATTTTAAATTCTTTAAATAAACTTACTTAACTATGTTCAAGAAGTATTAGAATGGAGGTCTTCTCTGCCTTTCTAAATTAATTCTCATATTTCTCTTATAAAATTCCATTTTCATATTCCCCTTTTATACTGTAGGAAAAAAACACCCAAAACCTAGACAACCAGCATCCTCAAAAGCTCTGTTTCTTTCTTTTTTTATTTGATTTTTTTAAATGCTTGTAGCCTTTATAAAGAAGTTATATTCTTCTAAGTTAAACCGTATTTTGATTATTAGAACCAAGTGACCTATAGCTCATATATGGCGAGTAAACTGAAACATTTATTTTTTTATTAAAATTTGGATTTTCACTTAACATGCTGTTGCACTCCAATTTATTTTATTGGTGCTACAATTTATGTTCGGTTGTTTATTTATTCCCTTAATACTTTTGCTTGCAGATGTTGGCAGCTTTTTGAACAATGAAGGGTCAGGACTATATAAATTAGAACGGTGTATAAACCATAGTTGTGTGCCCAATGCAGAAAGTACCTTTCCAAATGGTGATTTTACTTATTGCTTAGTAGCAAAAGCTGATATAAAATCTGGGGATGAAATATGTATCAGTTATTTAGATGACTGTCAAATAGAAAGAAGCAGACATTCCAGAAACAAGCATTTGAAGTAAGTTTTTTAATGAGAAAATTTACAATAGCTAGTATTTTGTCTATTTTAATAGCTTTAATATATTACAGTAACTTTTCTTTAGTTATTTTAGAGTTACTGCCATTTTTTTGTCTATCTTATAGCTTTACAATAATTTATCTGTCTTATGCATTTGCTGATTATCGTCTGAAAATAGAGAAAGTAATTTGGTACAGAGATTCATTTTGCGAACCTTTTGTGGTGTCTGTTAATGATAGTAACTGGCTGAGGGAGAGGGGACTTGGAGAAAGACTAAATTTAAAAATCTTTAATACCTTTTGTTATTGTTATTAAAAAAAAAAAAGGATAGAACTTAATTGGGAATTAAGAGTTATTTTCTAACATTTAGAAAATAAATGTTAATATGTTATTCTATAACACTGATGAAAAACACATATTAAAGAAGGTATTAAAGAATGTGTCTTTGAATGTTTGGCGAGCTCCCTATTTTTCAAATATAGAAGCCATATTTGGTATTTAGACCTTATTTTTTAAATAATTGAATGAGTTCATTTTTGTCAGAATAGACAAGGAGGGTTTAGAAACAGAGTGCATTATAAATTAATTATCTTCCATATTTACTTTGAACAATTTTTAAATTAAGCGATTAATAAGGAATATATTTGAGATTAAACTTCGAGAGTTGTGCACCTCTTCTCCTGATCCACTCTTCAGCTTAATTAATATCTTCAGTTTAATTAATATCTCCTTTGTTGTTCTCAATATCATGGATATTGAAACATCTTTATGTAGACTGGTATTATGATGTTACATTCTCAAGATTATTAAACATGTATTAAGGAATTGTAAATCTAATGTTGATATTATAAACCCTTCTTTTTATAATATATAAAACAATTTCAATTTTTTTCCGAATTTGTTTGCTGAAAAAATCAGATGAAGGAGAATGTGGGGTTTAGTAATAAATAATATTGATTATCTTATGTAACATCATTCGTATTATTAATCAGCTGAAAACAATTTTAAAACCTAATGAATGAATGTAATTTTCTCTTACTTATGCCCTATAATATTTTACATACATCTCATTACTATGAGAGACGTAAGGAAGAATTTAGCACCTCCCTCCCATGATGCCCAGTAATTTTATCTTTGGTAAGGCTCTGAGTACTGTAACCTATTTAACGAGGAATTAAGAACTGTAACAATAGAAAGGATATAACTGGTGGTGCTTGTGATAATACCAGCCTTCTTGACTAGGAAATAAGATGCAGTTATTCCCAGCCCGTTAACGGAATACTTCACTATTCTATTTTCTCCCTCATATGTAATGAGGTGCCTTGGTCTGTTTAATCCAATTGATTTGATGTGAAAATGAACAATGATCTGCCATTCAATCTTATACTAATTTAAAATTTGTCCAGAAGAATATCTCATTTGCAATATGTTGTGATAATTTTGTTAACTAGTAATAAGGGAGTGAATGCACTGGCTTTTTTCTCCCCCTCTCACTCCCTCCTTGACTTATATACTCCCGGTCTAGTCTCCTTCTTATCCTAGGATAAGGAGAAGATGGGTTAAATTAAGTGTATAAAATGTACAGAATAAATTTTTTCTTAATAAAGAGTTATATATGTAAAAAACTATTGTTACCCTTCAATTCATTACTGCTTTAAAATTAGTTAGTAAAATTATGTTTTATCTGCTTAACTAGCTAAAATTTTGTTCTTCCTTTCTTTTGATATGTTTTTTTTTTTTTTTCAGAGAGTATTATTTATTCGAGTGTCAATGTGAAAAATGCCTGCAACAAGCAGATGATCCTGATGTCACAAGTGATGAAGATGAATATGATTCAGATATGGAAGAATGATTAATCTGTACTAATTTTTTTCTTTACTTTTTAGAAATTTTTTTGAACTTTTAAAGATCAAAAAAATCTTCATTCTTTTCAACTGCTTGAAAGATTTCTCAAGTGAATAAACACTTAACCAAATAATATTTACCCAGGCTGTTTAAGTTTCAGTAATAAACTTTTGTAATCTAGTGGAGATTAAAAAATCCCACTCCCACTCTCCAATCAAATTTCAAAATCTAAATTTAATTTATGGCCATTTATGTTACTGGAAATAATCATTTGTGTTTTCTAATTAGTTAAATTATTTAAGCAATCCATTTGCTTATTAAGCAAATTAACAACCAATGAATTGATACCGTAAATTATTTGGAAATATGGATAACCTGTGGCACTATCTCCTGATTGTAGCTTAATATGTAGAGATTTCTTGGGCCTCATGATCATTTTAACTTCCAAGTAGGATGTGAATAATTGAATTTGCTATTTGCTTTGAAATAAAGATAAATAACTATTAGATTTTTTTGTTGGGGTTCAGTAAAGGTGGATACAAAAAACATACAATTTAAAAAATGTGTATTTTTTAAAAACTATCTGCCAACATTTGGGCTTCAGGGCTGTTGAAATACAATGCCTTAAGAATAAAAAAAATAAAATAATTTACATTATTATTACAAAGAATTGTCATAACTAAGTGTAATGTGATATCAAAATGCATGTAGTAAAATTTGTAGAAGAATTCAAAATACAAAAAAAAAAAAAAAAAAAAAAAATTCACTACACCTACCTATCATGAAGACGAGAGGGGATGTCAGGTCACCAGGATCCCGTTTTCCTGTCTGCTGAGAGGTAGGGTTTGGAACTTGAAAGAGATTTTTGAGATGGACAACATGGGTGGTGGAAAGGTGGGGGGTAAGAGGCAGTAAGTACATGAGGAGTGCAGACGGTGCACAGCAAAGACCGTAAAGAGTTGAGAGCATCGTCGATTATTATCTCCCACTGTGTCTGGCGCAGACCTCTCGACTGGAGTACAAGCATCGTAGTTTGCTATATGATGCCGTTGTACTGTTCGCACTGACTGTTACACCGAGGGTTGTATGCTGTTGTCCTGCTGGTATCCACTTCCATACCTTCTTAGTACTCCTTCAACTCTCAGGGCAAAAACGAGGTCCTCTGCCCCTCCCCACTGTTCTTCGTGGACTTAGAGCATACACCCAATATTCAAGACATTTATAGCTTGACCTCACTCTGCCACTTTAGAATAAGAGTTGAGAAACCTCATCCTCGTAAAGATATAGTACAGTGCCTCAAGTGCCAGGAGTATGGGCACACGAAAGCATACTGTGAACACTCTCCACGGTGTGTCAAATGTGGAAGTGCTCACATAAGTACAGATTGCCCAAAATCTCGAAACACCCCAGCTACCTGTGCAGTGTGTAAACACAACCATACCGCCAACTGCAAGGATTACAAGGTGCTGAAACAGCGGACCCTGCCTACTGTACAGAAGTACAGACTACAACTCAAGTCCGGAAAGTAGTGCCTCCGCCCTCCAGAGTTGTCGAGCCAGGACTGTCCTATGCTCGAATGATGCAATCAACCCAGCAACAACCCCGACAAGATGAGACACAACCACCCAGGAGGAAGCGACCCACTATCCCCAATGTTCCTTAACTTAACTTCTTCATTACACCACTCATATCCCTACTGACCAACCTGGTCACCAAAATGATCCTACCAACTCCCACACCATGATTCCCCAATCCAAGAATTCCTTTACTGTCCTCCTCTTCATCATTTCGCTTCGAACTTAAACAAGCTCTCCTCTGACCACAACCCAGTTTTTGTAACGTTATCCCTGATTCCTATTCCAAAACAATTACCCCCCTCCCTCATTAATGGGCCTTGTTTAGAACTTTCATAGAAGAGTCACTTGACTCAGAATTTCTCTGAGAACCTCAAATGATTTAGATGAAGCTGTACATTCCTTTACCACAAATGTTCAGCAAAGCATGTATATGGCTAATCTCAAACCAAAATTTACCAAATACTCTTCAGAGTCCCAAAAACCACTCAAGAGCATTGTTACAAAAATACAGACACCCCTCAGACCACAAAGTTTTTAATCATCTTTCCAGACTCGTAAAACAAAAATTAGGTGTTTTACGAAATGAGGCATTTAATGCCTATCTGTCTACCCTCTCAGCAGGAGACAAATCCCTTTGGATTGCTACTCACAGAATTCTTAAGAACCATGAAGCTTCTACTCCCTTGTGTCGAGGAGATGGTTCCTGGGCCTCTTCTGACAAAGACAAGGCCAAATTGTTTGCCCAGCACCTCAAGCAAACATTTACTCCTCATTCAGATCACTTAGACCTGTCCAATGCCGCGGAGACTGAGGAGTTTTTGGACATACCATTACCTATGTCCTTGCCACTCAAGGCAGTAACCCCTTCCGAGGTCAAGTACTTAATCTCTCATCTGCCTAAGGGCAAATCATCCGGATATGATTTAATCACAGGCCAAATTCTCCGAAATCTTCCCAAAAAGGCAATTATATTCTGATATAATACTATTTCCCAAACCTGGAAAATCAACACACAACCCCTTATTCTATTTTCCTATAAGTCTCCTTCCTACACTTTCAAAGGTTTTCGAAAAAATACTGTTAAAAGGAATGATGCCTTCCATGGAACCCTTCAATATCCTCCCAAATCATCAGTTCGGTTTCAGAAGTAAGCATTCTACTGTCCAGCAAGTGTTACGCGTCATAGACTATATTTCCTCTTCCCTTGAGCGCAAAGAGTACTCCCCAGGAGCTTTTTGGATTTTTCCCAAGCATTTGATAAAGTCTGGCACAGTGGTCTTCTGTTCAACTGAAATCCATACTTCCTAGTAACACTTACCTTAGCCCTAAGTCTTACTTATCCAACCATTTCTTTAGGGTTCGGCAAGGATTAGATTACTCTGATTTCTACCAATTGGAAGCGGGAGTTCCTCAAGGTGGTGTGCTTGGACCTATCCTATTTAACCTGTACACTGCTGACATCCCTATCCCTACCCATCCAAGTACCCTCTTAGCTCTATTTGCGGACGACAAAGCTATCCTATCCTCCAATCCCGATCCTAAAACTACTTCTAAAAACCTACAAGATCACTTCGAAAAAATCAAACAATGGTGTGGCAAATGGAGAATAAAAATCAATGAAGAAAAATGCGTTCAAGTTAATTTCCAACTGAGGGAGAAAGACTTCCCTGAAATTGTGAAATTTAACAATATCCCTTTACCAAATTCCGTTCATTACCTTGGTAAATTACTTTGATTCACGACTTACATGGGGAGAACATACTAAAATTAAAAGACAAGAACTCAATTGGCGATATGGACTTTTATACAGACTCATGAATAAGAAATCCAATCTTAAGACTGAACAAAAACTGACGCTCTACAAAACCTCATTACGACCAATCTAGACTTATGGAGTAGAAATCTGGGGTGCTGCCAATGATTACATATATTGCATTATTTCATCATTTTTAGTAATTCAGATAATGTGCCAGAAAAAAAATCCTGGAGTATTTTCTAATTAGTAACAAAAAAAAAAAAAAAAAAATACAATGGTGACAGATGAAAGTTTCTTAAACATAGTTAAATTAAATAAGTGCAACATAGAACTTGGCCTCTGTACAGTTTATATACAAAATTTTCTCAATGAGAACAATATCATAGAAAAATATTATATTTAGTGAGCTCAAAGTGATCTCTCCACGAATAAAAAAAGAAAATTTTACACTATTTAAGTACAAGCTCATCAATCGATTAATTGCAGTTGCACTCACACTGTTTTTTCTTTTTTTACTTCTTTGGTTAGATGAAAGAGGCTAAGTCACTTCCTTTCCTCCAAAAGTATAACGGAGGATCATATCCTCCCTATCATATCATATCCTTAATACTAGGGAATATTCATTATAAATTATTTCTAAATTTACCTTCTTTTTTTTATAGTATAGATAGAAACATTATCTTTACTAATATGCAATTATTTCTATGAAAAACATTATTTCTCAAAATACACTGCCGGACAAAATTAGGATCACTTACAAATATTTATATTATTATTACATAAGAGATAAAAATATAAATTCCATTGCCCCAGACTGGACTTTGTGTTGTATCTTATCCAGTTAATCCTGTACCTGTTTATATTCCCACCCGTTTATGGAGAAAAGGGTCAGTTAATCCACTTCTTTTCTTTCTTCCTATCAGTAAATGGTTAGTTGTTAGCAAAGATTCATCTTATTGAAGATTTTCTAACATTTAAGAGACTTTAGTTTTTACTTGTGAGTTTAGTAAGAACGTTGTGATGGCCAACAGAAGAGCATTGACCGAAGAGGAATCAATTCGTGCTGTTG
>KZ808212.1:224815-235988 GCA_000696205.2 Oncopeltus fasciatus
GGGGGGGGGGGGGGGGGATTGCTAACAACATATCTTAAGAGAGAAATAAAGAATCTTTTAATTCTAACTTAAAAAAAAAAAAAAATCGTACTCATATATTAGATGTTATCTTTTTAGGGATATTACTGTTTATAAACTTTTAAATAAAATTAATAAGACTTAAATAATAAGAAAAGTAAATAGATAAAAGAAAAAAAAGGTATGTGCTAGCTTTTCTTGTATATTAAGTTCCTATCAGGATCAAAAATTCGTTTTTCAGTGGTTAGACCATATGACAACACAACTAATCATAACTACAAATGTTTTCTTGCGATAGATCTAAGTTTTGAATTTGGAATTTTTGATCAGAATAGCAGCTAAGCGTAAAAAAAAAAAAATTTTTAAAGAGGAGTATCACCTTTTTTCTTTAATGCATTAATTCTTTTTACAATCAACAAAATGGCAATTAAAACATTCCGATGAACTCAAAAGTTACTGAAAATAAAACAAATAGCAAATATATAAATAAGATTAAACAAAATCTTCTTTTTTTTTTTTGTCCAGTTAAAATGAATAATGCATGATGCATAGAAAGAAAAATTGTTCATTATATTTTATACATAAGGGGATTTTTATAGACAATATACATAAGAAATTCCTGAAGGATATAGCTAATCCTTTCTGATTGAGTATGTCATATTTTAAATAATCAATGAGCATTAAAAAATTTGATTTGTATAAATAAATTTTTAAAAAATCAAGTGAAATGACCAACTAAAAAAAAGTCACAACCTATAGATAGCTTTAAACTACTCTCCTTAATAATAATAAAAAATTAGTACTTAACATCATAAATTTTAACAACAGGTATGGTACATAAAAGTATCATAAAACAACATTTGTACAAGTTTGTTTGATATTTTTTTTTTCATTTTTATATATCTTTAAAAATAACGTAAAATTTATATTACTATTTGTTTCTTTAATACATATATTATTTACGAGCCTATTTACAAACATTGCTCATTAAGCAATGGAAATCCATTTTAAAAAAAAGTAAGCATTTCATTCTGTCAAATTGATTTCTTTGATTAAAGTAAATAAAAAAATATCATAAATATGTAATAATAATAATAACAAGTTGAACAAAGTGACAGAAAGAAACACAATATAATAGCTTAGTCAACCTATGACTATAAGGTTATCAAATATATAAAACTTTTGTGGCATTCGTTTCGAAACACTTCGTTTTTTCTTCTTCTGAGTTTCGACCAAATTCAGATCGAAAAATTACAAGGATTCGCTATGAACCAATGTGTGTGTATATATATATATATATATACACACACCCACACGTTTATCAGTTAATATTAGAGGGTGAGGTAGCTCCACTACATTATTCCACAGAATCCTCATTCTCAAAGCGACCATACTCCCTGGCCATTAACTGGCAGTAATAAATAATAAAAAAATAGTAAAAACCACTCCTTCTCACACCCATAACTCATCCCTCACATCTACTCACACAGTATTTTTCTACTACACTCAAAAAAGGATTACTTATATTCCTAAAAATGTTCTTTGTTTATTCTGTTTTTGTGAATTCTATTATTTTATTTATTCTCCAATACATTTAATTTTAAATATATCAGAGCTTCAAGTATACAAAGGGTACTATGAGCTTTTCAATACATTATTTATTTAATTTTCTAAAAGTAATTTATTAATTAAATCAGGTTTGCCAGGATTCATTCAGGAATAAAGCACATTCATGGTCTCAAGCCCTCAGAAGGTCTTCATCACAAGAAAAACATTTTCCTTTTCGCTTCATTTATTCACGTGGAAACAGTGCAAAGTCACAGGGAACAATTTCTGAAGAATAAGGAGGGGGGTCAAAAAGTTACTTCCATTGGAAATAGGGGAAACAAAATACATGAAATCTTCTCTACCTTTAAATGGGCTCTCAAAATTAAATTAATTACTAATAGATAAAGGTGTAAGAACCCCACTCTATTTGTTAATAAGTCACTTGCCAGTCTTCATTGAGCATTTCCTCTCAGCATACTACAGAGTGAAATTTCCCCTTTAAAATTCTCTGTACTACCTAAATATACTCATATTATGATAACTGTTATTAAACTGAGCAAGTTTAATTTCTTCTAAGCATTGACCTATGTTAAAACCAAGTTAAAAATGATATCATAATACTGCCCTTACTCCATTATATGACACAGTATGCTAACGAAGACTTGAGCCTGCGTCGTGAAGCTGGTAGTTACTTTGCAGCCATGGATATTTAAGAATACACTGTAACTTGCAGCCTACTTGGTCTCACATTGCAATGTTCAAATTTTATCACCTGTGTCTTATGGTCCGTCGATAGTAGTTGCTTTCCCGGACCAGTACTGAAGCGTCTTCGAATTTGATGTGGTGGCTGGTGTTGGCGAAGTGTTCTGCTAGAGCTGACCTCTCCGAGCGTCCATGTTAGATGTCTGTGATGTGTTTTTTGAGGCGTGACACGATCATTCTTCCGGTTTCGCCGATGTAAAAAGTTCTGCAGGAGCAGGGAATCTTGTATATTCCTGGAGTCCGAAGTCAAAGCTTATCCTTAGGTTTCGGAAGGATGTCAGTTATTTTCCTGGAAGGACGATCGATGGACCATAAGAGAAGCCATCGAAATAATGAAGAATCCGAAAAATATCAACAGGGAAGACGAATATAGACTCAGCAAGAACTGGAAACCAGCGCTAGTCGACAAGATGATCCAGCCAATCAATGACCAGCTACCTGACTACTCCGGAGACCAGCCGCCGGAAGACAGGATCAACCAATGGGAAGGCAGGCTTCTCCCAAGGACCGGACCGCGCCGGGTATAAGTACCCTGGATTTGAAAACAGCTCTCATTCTCTATTCAGCCCTGAAGAAGCCATCACAGGATGTGCGAATGCTTGGCAACTATCAATAACTTGATACGATCCAACCCGGAAGAAGAAACTGTACACTCATAGGCAGAATGTTATTTGGACTTGGACCAAAGTAGTAACTCTTCACTAAATCAAGGATTGCAAGAGAAAAGAGGCATTTAAGCCTCAATATATATATATATATATAATATATTGAAANAGTGAGTGGGAAAGAGGGTTAATTATTTTGATCAATTAATTTTGTACAATAATTTAGTCTAGGCCAATATTTTGAGGATATATTTGCTCTTCATCAGTACTGAAAATACACACAAACAATTTACAATTTTATTATTGCTGATGTTTTGACTTAACTTATAAGTCATCATCAGGGGAATAGTGATGTCTGGAGAGATCTCCGAGGGAGGTTGGTGGTCAAATCTCAGAGTCAAGAGCTGAAGTAAAATTTTGGAGTATTTTATTTTTCTGATCCTGGCCAATACCCTGAATATTTCTCTAGCATAAGATTCGATGGCCTAGGTGTAGGTTTTAACTTTTTTTTACAGCATAGAACGGGCTTTATCAAGAACTTAAAATATTGATAGACTGAATATCAAATAACAGGAGCTTCAGCATTTTTCATATATTTTAATTCTAGCTATAGACTCTTAACAGTTAGAAATTGGTGTCTGAGGGACATTCTCAGCTAGGCGCTAAGATCTGAGCTTCTTTTTATGAAAAAAGTTTATACAAAATTTTTTTTGAGGAAATAATTAAGAACGTATCAATTTTATAATGAATTTGGAATTTAAAAAAATCATATAAAACAATTTGTTGAAAATGTCTAAAAATACATCAATTTATACTAATTTTTTAGCCTCAAAAAAGCTTTTGAGATGTCGCATTTGCCATGTTCCCATAGCAACAAGAATAATCAGTTGTGTTAGAGACCACCAAAAGACCCGCTTATTGGTGCTTTCAGATGTCTGTCTAAATCTTTCTTCTCGGTACTGCAAAGATAAAACATTTTATTGTTCCTCAAGGTGGTGTGCTTGGACCTGTCCTATTTATCCTGTACACTGCTGACATCCCTACCCATCCAAGTACCCTCTTAGCTCTATTTGCGGACGACAAAGCTATCCTATCCTCCAATCCCGATCCTAAAACTGCTTCTAAAAACCTACAAGATCTCCTCGAAAAAATCAAACAATGNTATTAGTTAAAAAGATACATTAATAGAAACTTTTTCAGGAGGAGAACTAAAAAAGAAGAATATAATTACTTAATTGGTTTTCTAGCTGACATAATTGGTACTAGTAGAACCAAAATAAAGAATTATGATTACCTTAGATTTTTCTATTTAGGTTATTAATCACAATTAGTCAGCCCTCACACTTATTAAATAAAGTTAATAAGATCATAAAAAATAATACCCACTCGTTGATAATTTTGTTCCTTTGTAATAGCATCCACCTGATCAAGGAGTTGCCTCATTCTCAATTGTAAATCACTTAATTTTTCTTTTTGAGCTACATTTGCATAATCGATAGTGTGTTCACCAACTTGAATATTTAGATGTACCCTCTGAAAAAAATTAAATCATGATTTGATACTATTTAACCAACAATATATTTATAACAACATCATTGTTAACCTGAATAACCACCAATTCAAGCAACCTAGAACAAAGTAGCATTCTAGTGAATTTAGTCTTGCTAGTAATCTTTTAATGCAAGCCAGCTGAACTTGATATTGCACAATTCATAACAAATTTGACTCAGAAATAGCAATACTATCCAGCAGACATACCCTCTTCCACTTATTCTTAACAGTAAGTACAAAAACATCAGGTGGTTAAAAAAAAAAAAAAAATTAGTTTTCAAATGTAAATCGTTAAGAACTTGTGACATTCCTTTCAACTCTGCGATTGAGTGTCACTAGGTTTTCATAATTCTATTATTTTCAATTAAAGTAAAGTTGACATTAATTAATAAAATCTTTCATATATAAATTTATTAGTCTTATTTTTACCCCCCCTTGATATACCATTTTAAATTAGTTTTAATACTATTAATTTTCATAATCCTTGGTAAATTTAATGGCATTTTTTTTTCAGTCAGAAATTTTAAGATTTAAATACTCAATTAGTCATTTAAAATTAATTTTGTTAATGGATTTTATCTTAGATTTTATTGGTAAAAATACTTTTTTATTTTTTTTTTTAAAGAAGTTCATATGTGTATTTTTTACTCTAAAGAGCACTTTATAGTAACTATTATTAGTTATTTGTAAAATGGATGTCACTCATTGGGCAACCACTATTGTCTTACTTATGTTTATAATTTGTTTTTATAACAGCTGAATTATGTTATTTAACAATAAACAAATAACACAATAAAAACAACACAAAGAAAGGAAAATTTTTTCCCTTCTAGCCACTTTTATCTTTACTTTTTTTTTTTTTTTTTAATATAACAAGGTTTGAGTAAACCTTTAAGAAAGGTCTACTTACACTATCACTCCATTGACAAATAATAAATAGATATTAAATTGTATTAACTCTTTACACACTGGACAAGTGTTTTTTTTTTTTTAATTACGAACATCATTGAAAAAAAAAAAAAAAAATCTCACAAGAACCAAAGAGCTTGCTGCTTATGTAAGGTAAAAATTACAGAGGTAAAAAATAATACAATGAGAAATAATAAATTTACCAGTTGCGTTCCACCAATCCACTTTGTACTATTGGAGTATAAACAAATAACATGTTCTCCAGGAACATGAGAAGTAAATGATATTCTTCCCTCAGAGCTGTACACCTATAGAAAAATTAAATATTTGTTCAAACAAAACCTGTACATAATTTTGATGAATTTAATAGTATGCCATGTAGATACATACCCTGGATAATATAGTTTTCATGTCAGGGTCTTTTACTTCAACATGCATTCCTATACCAGGGCCAGATGGCATAAAGCCACCGGTTTTTGGATCATGTAGTTCAACTTTATAATTTACTAGAAAACATTAAGAGAAGTTTGACAATGATATTATATGTATATACACTTCACAAAATAGGGAAAAAAATAATGAAGTTTATTTTACCCAAAACAGTAGTTTCATCTGGAATTTCTTCAATGAAACACTTCCGTTCTGTTTCACCTATGTGAAAATACAAACCCGATGCTATAGGAAAATAAACAACAAAAACCAAAAGTAATATACAAAATAATTGCATCTTTGTGTAAATGCAACTAAATTTAGTTCATTTAAAGCAACAACTGAGACACGTAAGCGCTGCAACGTCAGAGATAACAGTAGTGAAATTGAATCATTTATAACCTTTCTATAGCAGAGGTGGAGGTTATCGATAGCTCAATATGCTTGTAGTTATTTGAAATGTGTTTGAAAAGTCAATAATCGGTATGGATTTGCTAGTTTTATTATCCCTCTCTTCTGGCTTAATAATAATTATCTTAGTTTTCTTTCTTCTTAGGGAGAGGAATAAATCTCCTGAAGAAGGTACTTAAAATTTAGTAAACTCAACAATTTAACATATGTAATGTTATGCTAATTATTGTGAAGTCTCATGCTTTGGTAAACGTTATTTTTCTTTTTAAGAATCGGAAAATGAAGAAGAGCAAAGGAACTCTAGAAGAGGTGTTGCACCCCAAAGAAGTGCTCGAGCTCGACTTCGAGCTGCTGCACAAGGTATAATTATTACATAAATATTTTTTGATAATATATTACTAATCATTATATGCTACCATGTAATAAACCTAGACAAAAAAAAAGTATAGCTGGTATTTTCTTTACAATACATTTATCATTTTACCAATACAAGCCCTATGAAGAGGCTTCATCCAGTTAAGGAATGCTATATGATGGTCTCTCTCTCTCTCTCTCTCTCTCTCTCTCTCTCTCTCTCTCTCTCTCTNATTTCCAATGATTTTTACCCAAACTTTGTACTTTCATATTATTTTTAATCCCCTCATTATCAATATTTTTATTTATTCTTATTACCTTTTGAATGGATTTCCTAAAAAAAAAAAAAAAAAAAAATTGTAGGTAGTAGATTTAATCACTGGGGATAAGTAGTTCACTTTGTGTGAATTTACTTTGTCCTTTACAAATCTTGAATTAAACTGTGTACTTAATTAATTTAATATATATATTTCAGGCCTAAGATTTGTATCCAAAATTGAATATAAATTAAATCATGTTGTTCAATTATAACTTTATATGTATTCTATTTACATTAAAACATATTCACATTAAACAACTATTAATGTCACCTATGAAGTCACTGAGTCATTTTATTTTCTTAATTATAGTAATAGTAGGGACAATTTTTTTTTTTTAAGCATAAACAAATTACATGTCTAGACTTATGAATATCTTTTTTTTTTCCTCTGAATGCCTTATTTATCACACCGTTTGATTTATCTGTTTGAAATTACCTTTATTAAAGAAAAGAAAAGCTGTTCATGATGCGTGAATCCTTTCCAATTCTTGCAAATACTCAGCATCATCTTCCTTTTTGTAAATTCAGGCTTCACAATAAAGCAAAATATGATAAAAATAATCTTTGGGTTTTCATTAATGTTAATTTACACTCATGACATAGTCTTTAATGAAATCAAGGAATTACTGTTTATTATTGTTAAACCTCTACTGTCTTTGTTCAAAAAGCATGTTATCTGAATGTTTATTTTGTCTTTTTTTATACAGCTCAGCAGGCAGTTGAAGAAGATGATGATCAAGAAAAATTGGGGGCCAAGAAACGAGCAAAACTCGAAGCCAAGGCTGAGAAGAAAGCTTTGAGAGAGGTAATTTATTTTATTTAGATTATTTTAATTTATTTATATTNGGGAATAGAATTAATAGATTAGAGCATCTTCAATATAATGGTCCTGAGCATCTTTAATAAAGAGTTAATGGAATCATATGCTGAGAAAATGAATTTGTTAGTAAGGAAGGAACAAACCGTGAAGCAATAGACTGCTGAATAACTTAGATGAAAAAAATGTAATTTATCTGTTCAATAATGAACTAATCAGAACAAGAAATAAATGAATAAGACATGAAAAAACAATTTAGCATTTAAAAAAATCACAGTCTCATTTATAATCGGACTTTGCTACTTGCCAATAAGAACAGAGAAGAGACCCAGACAGTTTGATATATATATGTATGTATGTATATATATAAAGCCCTACTTCCTATTTCCGGAACAGGACTGACTCTGGGAAATGAAATTGTTTTGGTATGTAGACCAGAGACCTGTATGATGGATTGATGAAAGAGATCTCTAAATCAAAAAAAGAAGAATCTTGAAGGGAATGTATAAATTTTAATAATTAAATCAATCTGAGATTATATTTCCTGCCCAGCTTATTCCCTAGATAAGACTTCTAGAAATGTTTCCTAACTTCAGAGAAACAATTTTAAAGTTATAAAAAGTCTTAATTGTCATTGTTTCTTTATTGTCTATATTTCCTTTTGGTTTAGAGTTATATTGTGATTTTTGTAGTAATTTTTTATGTAGTCTGGAGATTCCCCTGCCTTAACACAGCGCCTACTCAACTCGCTCGGGAGTTTCATTCTTTTATCAGTTTCATAGGGGAAGTGTGCTTTATTAAAGGGTTTAACAATATTTAAGTAAATTTCTTTTTTCAATTGGTTTCACTTATTCTCTTCATTACACTTATTCCCTTCCCATTACCTCCTATTCTATTCAGTACTCTAACGTTGCAAATAGTTGGCTTCTTATTCATTTTTTTTTTTTTTTTTTTTTTTTTTTTTTTTTTTTTTTTTTTTTTTTTTTTTTTTTTTNCCTTCTTGCTGGTGCCTGGGATCTGACGGCCGATAAGAAAGCTCAGACTGCAGATAGCACAACAACAGACCTGAGGGCCAATCAGCCTTCTTCAGTAACACTCACTTCAAGGGGGGAGTATTTTCTTTATTATTAATTACTTTCTACATGTTTTGTATCTAGTAATGTGCTGGTTAATAATCACAGTATAAATTACTTTTTAAAAATAGATAACTAAAAAAATAATTAAAATAAAATATATATATATATATATATATATATATATATATATAGTTGAGAGATAGATTGAGTATACATTTTTAAATTAATGCTATACACATTTTACAAATCTTTAATGTTGCTTATAAAAATACAGCTTTTATCTGGTAATATATTTTCCTTCTGTAAAGAAAATAAGGTTTTATCTAGTTATTTCACAATTCTTAAGAAAGTTTGTGAAGATAATTTATCATATTTAGCTAGTGCTATTTTATGATAACCCAAAATAAACATAAAATGTGTAAATTTTATGCTCCCATTTTGTGTCTTTAATTTATCCCCATGAATAAATTGTATTATCTTGATTGATATATCTATACATATTTTTAGGCTGAAATCTTAGAACGGGAAGAAAAAAAGAAAAGAAAGGAACTTCAAGAAGAAGAAAGAAAACGATTGGAAGAAAAAGAAAAGCAAGAAGAAGAAAGGCGAGAGGAAGAAGAGAGGAGGGAAAGAGAAGAAAAGGAGAGGCAAGAACATGAAGAATACTTGAAACTCAAAGCTTCTTTCAATATTGAAGAGGAAGGGTTTGATGATTCAGAGATCTCAGAAAGTGACAATCTTCTTCAGGACTTTATTTCATATATTCAGGTATAGTTTTAATACATCATTTGTCCTTCTTTAAATAAAATAGATCATACTGTTTGATGAGTAAGTGATATCACTTTGTAATATTATCTTGCTCAGGTGGCAATAATTGTGACAAATAATATTAATATTAGTTGAAACCTTCAGTACAGTAAATAATTTTTAACTGACTGTGAAAATTAATTGTTAATTTAAGAAAGTTATTACTATAATTAAATGTAATAAATAAGCTAGTATTTCTAGTATCAGCATTCCTAAAAAAATTGATCCTGGTTCCTTATATCGGTATCATAAACTTTTTAATTCCATTTTTACTCATATCATTATATTTATTTATTGTATTAGGCATTTATTTTAAAATGCAATTGTATTGCTTTAATTAGATTCCTCTTTGATTCTTCTTATCATTATTTTCCTGTGTTACATAGTATGATTTTTGTGTATGAATTTGAGAGAGCCTTGTTTAGCATTATGCCAAAATTTGATTTTGTATAAAATTATACATTATCTACCTATCCTCTTGAGACTGCAATCCCGAGTTGGTCAATAAGTCTCCAGCTGCCAGTTCCGTCCTATACTGTCAAGGTGATGATTATATCTGTAACCATTGTCATATACCAATATCATTCTTATTAGTATATTAATACTAGAAACTAATATTACAGAGAAACAGTTTTATTTGAAAACAATCTCTTTGAAGTTGGATGCCATGTGACAGCTTTGAATAAAATGGCAGAGGAAATGAAAAGATTCAAATCACGAATTTGAAGTTGATAATTCCTTGGAGGTTTCTTACATATTTTGTCACTGTCACCCAACTTAATTTTTCCAGCTGTTTGGGTCCTATGAAGTAACATTCCAGGTCTTATAAATTTATTCTTCTCTCACCTTAGTCCAGAGCTACTGGGTCTCTCCAGCTTAATGAATCTTATGTCAGCATCCTTTTATATTTAGCCTAGCTTTTTTTCTAGCTCCCTGGAGGATTCAAATAAATAATGAATAATGAGATTACTTTACCACAATTATCATCATGATTTGAATCTTTTCTTTATTTCCTCTGCCATTTTATTCAAAGCTGTCACATGAGATCCAACTTAAAAGATTTTTTTTTTTCAAATAACACTGTTTCTCTGTAATATTATTTCTTGTATTAATATATTATTAAGAATGATATTGGTATATGACAATGATTAGGGATATAATCAAACATTTAGGAAGATACGTTTTTGAATGGAAACTATATACTTAAGCATTTTTTAAGAATTGTATACATTTATTCAAATTATAAAAGCTCTTTTTCACGTTGAACAAATAAAAGTAAAATAATAAGTTGTTTATAATTTCCAACTCTTATTAAGACAATTTCCATATTAACAGTTTTTTATAATTCTTTGCTTATAAAATTTTCATCTTATGCTTAACTGAATCACTGTAACTTCTTATTTACAGAACACAAAAGTTATTAATTTAGGAGATCTTGCTTCCAAGTTCCATATGAAAACCCAGTCAGTAATTAATAGAATTCAAGATTTGCAAGCTGACAAGAGGCTTACAGGTATAACTAATAATTACTATTTAATTTAATTTCATTTTTATACTAATATTTCAT
>KZ808213.1:14429-35475 GCA_000696205.2 Oncopeltus fasciatus
AGAGATATATATATATTTCAAATGCTTACAAAACTTTTTGTGTTGTGAGACAAATTTAAAAAGAATAATGATTAAAAAAAGAAATGTTATTTTATTATGAGACTTATTTTTTAATAAATATCATATACACCTCTTTATAAGAAAAAGTATTGGTTGGAGGGCGATTCAAATTCTAAATGTAATGAATTATTGAATAAAAACTACTTTAGTAACTGCATTAATATTTTACTCTGTTCACTCCCTCTTCCACAGAACTTAGGCCAAAGACAATTGTATTTTATAAACTTAATTTGTGAGGAGGTAGAAATTTCACTTCTAAAACCGTTCAGTGGGTGTAACAGATGGAACCGAATGACTGTAGAGTTAAGGTATATTGGTAACAGAAATAGAAACAAACCCAGAGAAATGTAGATACGTATGGCTACGAGACTCAGAAATCCCAGTTCCCTTAATGATTACCACTGTGGCGGTACTAAACAGAATAAGTATTTTTATACATATTATACCAGTCATAAATAAGGTACGCTACAAATAAAATAATGATCATAACTATATTAAAATAAATATGATTATAAAAATAAAATCAACAGGATATTCACATCGGGTGAACATAATAAAATTTAAAGACAAGAACTCAATCGACGACAAGGACTCCTATAAAGACTCATGAATAGGAAACCTTGTCTTACAATAAAAAACAAACTGACGCTCTACAAAACCTTTTTTTTTTTTTTTTTTTCTGGGTTAGCCTCCCTTGCAACCACTAAGGGTCATTGGAGGGAGGGGCTATCTACAGGTTGCCACCCCATTCTAAACACCCATGGCTCAGGCCAAGCTTCTATATTATAAATAAAAGATTGACCTGGGCGGGATTTGAACCCGCGGCGTCAGGATTGCGAGACCCGTACGGATCCCCTGAGCTAGCCTGGTGCCCCCTACAAAACCTTATTACGACCAATTTGGACTTACGGAGTAGAAATCTGGGGTGCCGCCAAGCCTTCCAACATTCAACGAAAGCAGTCATTTCAATCCAAAACCCTTAGAATAATATCAAATGCTCCCTATTATGTATCCAATTCCTTCCTTCACCACGATTTTAATATCTCTTTTGTTCAGGATCTCATTTCTTTCCGCGTCAGCCTTTACCAGTCTATTCCAGCCTTTTCCTTTGCCATTCCATCCAAATCCACCAGTATAGACCTTGTCTACCAACTTCAACCCATACAACCCTCCCCGACGACTCAAACAAAGATGGCCCCGTGACCTCCTGGTGACATAATCTGTAAATAATTTGAAAGTGGTGTCAATGGTCAACTTCTCTCCTCATGTGATTGTCACTGAATGTCATTTTTACTATTCATTGTAATCAAATTACAAAATGTTTTTATTTTTAACAGAATGTAATAAGTAAATAAAGGTTTAAAAAAACAGGATATAATATAGTAACTAGCTTTTCAGCTTAGGGTTTCTTATTGGGTTACCTTTACTACTGGTAACAGTGCTGGAGACATTATACCTATCTTGTAAAAGCTTTCTCATCACAGTTGGAACTTTTACTCGTAGCTACGTTGATTCTCGATGGATGTGGGAATTCAAACTAACCAGGCTGTTCTGGAATCTAGCGTCTACAGCATATGTTGAATAAGTTATATATATATATATATTTACAAATTTCCAGGCCAAATCGAGCAAGCCAGCCTTCAAGGAGTAAAGACCAGAAAATATCAGAGGGGAGCATTCCTGCACTCAGTTCGTTGGTTCTCCGAGGGTGTACCCTTTCTTTAGCCTACTAAAATGATGTTAGTCATGTCATCCAACGTGTGAAGGTTGGACGCCGACGAAAAACGAATTTTTACACTAAGTGATCGTTAAGCCATTTATGAAGCCTGAGGGAAAGTCGAGTCAAATCAATACGTTAAAAAAACCAACATACCAGGATGTAAACATAACACTTTTTTTAGTTATAGTTCTTCTACAACATTCATATTTCTTCCCTCCCCCTCTCTATAGTTACCGCCATGATCCATTGAATTAATTTAACTCTTGGTGCTTGATGGATTTCCATGTCCGGAGCATTTCATATTTTCTTAGACCTTTAACTACAAAAGATTCTGCATAACCATGATCAACAAACTCATTGAGTTAGGATGCTTTTTAACACGTATTTCTCATGTCTTATAGTCATAAAGAAGCACAGATTGTACTTTTTTTAATTTAATATTTATTGCTCCACCACTTCTGGAAAGTTGTCTGTATCTGGAAGGACTGAAGTCGTACAAACTCTGCATTGGCTTACTTTATTTACGATATATCTTGTAAATAATATTATAAATCTGGTAAAATAACACTCTAAACCATGGAATTAAGAAATTCAGGTGTTAACACAAGTTTAAAAAAAATATGTCTAAGGCAAATAATTCTGGACTGTATAAGGAGATAGGAGTTTAAAACCCAAACTAGTATCTCGATTAAGAATTCTTTAAACCAATCTCAAAAGAAGTATAAAAGCTCGATTTCGTTCAAATATTTAACACGGCTTTTAACAAGACTATTCCTAAACTTGTGAAAAAGATTCATAACAGATTAAGGTGGGGCAATATAATGTATAACCTGACATGGCGGAATTAGGGCCTCCCTAGTACAGAGGTTAGCATTTCTAGATAATGATCAGAAAACACTGATTGAGTCCGAAAATTTCTCAATTATTGTTTAAGGTCCCAGATGTCGTACCACCATTATGAATCTCTAATAAAGTAACTGTATTCAGTCCGCCTTCCGATAGTTGTAGCAAATTGCTTTTCACACCTAGTCAGGGCGTACTTAATGCAGAGGTTAGCACATCAGGCCAGTGATGAGTCTCGTTTTAGCTTAAGCTTTTTTTTTTGCCTCTTGAAGGTATTATGTTGAAGGTATGTTGCTATAGATGGAAGGAGCAATACAAGAGTATGGGTAAAGTGTCCCCATATGTAGCTGGCTAGAGCCTCGCATTCGGGTTGGTATGACCAGGGGTATCACATTCCGAAACGTTGTACTGAGTCAGTTATCGACACTTTCGTATAAGTTCGACGAGGAAGTACTGGAGAGGATGTATAACCGGACTGCCTGATTTGTTTTGTACAGCATTAAAGAAGGAAGGAAGGAAGGAAGGGAAGATGGATGCTATTGGGTTGACAGTCCATAGCTTTTGGCGAGGTGTAGCTTTTACGACACCTACCAACAACGTTCCTTTTACGTGTGGATATGAGCAAGCCTTGTGAAAGCATAACTGTGGACGATGTGCTCCAATGAGTATTGAGCATCTGAGAAGGAGTGACCGTTAAGGTATAATTGGAGTTTTGAGGAATTATAAAGAAATATATCTTACATACTAAATAAAAACCACATAAGTAACTATATACACATGTAAAATACTATTCTAAAAATAAATAAGCTCCATATTATGTGTCCAACTCTATCCTTCATCACGACTTTATTATTCCTTTTGTAAAAGACCTTATCTCCACCCGCTTCAAGCTCTTCCATAGTAAACTCCAATTTTATCCCAATCCATATGCCCAATCCCTGTCGTCGGACTCCAATCCTCACAATCCTCCACGGCGACTAAAACGGAGATGGCCTCGCGACCACCTGAGCCTCAATGCCTAAACTTATTGGGTGTGGGGTCGATGGGCCCCTTCTCCCCTCACAGTGATGACCATTTATTTGTTTTATTGTTGATTTTATTTTTTATATATTTTTTTTTATTGTATCCGTCATCAAATTACAAGATGTTAAGTAACAGAATGTAATAAATAAAGAATTATTAAAAAAAAAACAATTAGCAAAAATNGATTTATTTATTTATTTAAAAAAAATTCAAGTGTACTAGTATTTCATCAAAATTACAATAAATTAATTATTACAATAATTAATTAATTATAATAAAATTACAGTATTTCAAAAATATTTAACTTTTATAACATTTCAATCATATTTAATATAAATTACTAAGAACGAATGAAAACGATTATAATTACTCTTATCATCGAAAATATTACTAAGTTCCTAATATTATCACATATCCTGCATCCGAGATAACGCTCTCTTGCTCATGACAACACAGGACATTTTCCAGAAAGTGTAGTGCATTCTCATTCTCATTTGTGTTGCACAGTAAACATATTTGTATTTGTTCTTCTCTACAGAGTACATCATTTAATGAATATTTTTCACAACGTGCATTAATGATTAAGGGTACTACATTTACGTTATTTTCTTACAATATAAATATTGGCATTATTTTATACTGTAACCCCTTATAAAAGAGGTATGTGCTGAAAACTTGAGCTCACATAATAAATTTCTTTCGTTTTAAATCTTTTTCCAATATATTTTCCAAACTTAAGTATTTTCACTTTTAAATAAAATTCAATAGAGTGTTCTTCAGCTATTAAAAAAAAAAGGATGTGGTAGTCAATGGTTGGATAGAAATAACGATTTACAAATACATTGAAAATGTAGGTTAAGCATGTTAAAATATATTGGGTATAATTAGATGTTTTTAGTTGGGGTTCGGTCAAGGTAGATCCAAAAACACAAATTTAAAAATGTATTTTTTTTTTCATAAAGGATTATCTGCCAACTTTTCGGCTTACATTGTAAGCCATCTTCAGGGCTATCATGAAGACGAGAGAGGACGTCCTGTCCTTAAGTTCACATTTCCATGACTGAGTTATCTAATAATAATATCTATGGCCAAAAAACTCTCCTTTTGAATATATTGGGTATACTCCTGTTTCTAGGTAAACCATATAATCAAGTGTACTAGAAGGTAAACAAAATATTTCTTTAATAAAGAATTTCTGTAGCTTTTATACTTCTTTATACTTTTGGAAATCCCAAAACCCTCCATCCTTAAAAAAAAAAATCTTACTAGCTTAGCCAAGACACGAACCCAGGTCTCCTACTTTCCGGCCAGGTATGCTGACCCCTACACTACTGAGGCAGGTTAGATAATCTTTACAACTCCCCGTACTTTACTCCGAGTCTAAACCCCCAAGTAAGACGAGCATATCGTCTTATACTCGAAGGAGCTAACATTGTAGGCTATTTGTTAGACTCTTTTTTTTCCCCGATATTTCTTTTTTAAATAATTATATTAATTGTGTTATGTAATCCCACGTTCAATTTTTATACAAGAAATGCATAAGAAGCCAGAAAAAAAATCTTACTACCTCAGCCGGAACACGAACCCGGGTCTCCTATTTATTACATACCACAATCAATATCATTTTGTTCACGTAGGCTTCCACAGTCATCAGATGTATGTAAAGTTTTTTCCGGGTTGGACCGTGTAAAGTTTTTGATGGTTGCCGAGCTTTCGCACATCATGTGATGGCTTCTTCAGGGCTGAATAGAGAATGAATTCTCTATTCAGCCCTGAAGAAGCCATCACATGATGTGCGAAAGCTCGGCAACCATCAAAAACTTTACACGGTCCAACCCGGAGAAAACTTTACATACAATATCATTTTATTCAGGAATGAGAATAAAATAGAAGAGATAAATTATTTACCCAAATGTACGGTGAAGACCCAATTACAATATTTTTATTAATTTCATACCAATTATATAAAAGTGAAAACTAATTGAACATAAAATATTTCTTAAGTTACTTTTATTTTCTAGTGTCCTCCACTGTTAAATCATCCCACTAATATACCCCACAACGTTTCTATACCTCCCTCTTGAATGGACTATTTTCTCAAGTTCTGAACTTAAGCTTCTATCTATATGATCAAGCTAACTTTTAAAATTCGTTACCGTGACACCTATTCTTATTACCTGACTTCATATTACTCTTCGCCCACCACAATTTTTCAAGGAAGATACTTAAGGATCGTACATTATTTTTTTAAAAATATTTTTGTTTATTTTACATTGCAATAATTTATTAATCATTATAGTACTGAATTATTGTAATGCCTTAATCAACAAAACTATATTTTATATTACTGATTCAATGAAGAATATATACTTCTTTGTATGGTTTCGTTACACATTTCAAACTCCCATTTCATTTTATTTGTCAATGGTCACTCACATTCTCCTACAATTCATGCTTTCTCTCTAATATTAACTATGTTTTAACCAAGACCTAATTTTGCAGGCATTATAATGAGAAAATATATGAATCCCAGAATAAATTATTTATTTTATTTTTCATTTTCATTTTTTTTTTTTTATTTGCAGAAATGCTTCGTGTATTTGTTCTTTTGTCATTCGGACTTGCAGTATTGGCAGAATGGGACGTCATACCGTCAGCGGTCCGAGAGAAACGTTCACATATCCTCTGTGGAGAAAACCTCGTACAAACATTAAACATCATATGTAAAGGAAAATTCAAAGCACCATTTTCTGATACAATGGAACTGCAGCCATTGAGCAGCATGAAGAAATCATATGACAGTGAGTTACTTGAAAAAAAAAAATCAAATTTATATTAATTGTCGGAAAATTTGTATTACTTATTATTTGGGCTTCATCTTTAGTCAATAATTTGCTTTGGTTTATGTAGTGCTACTAAAAATACAGAATAATCTATTGTTTGTAAAAAAATTCTCCCAAAATTAGTTCCATGTTTGTTTAAGCAAATATCTGTTGTATAAAGTATTATAAATATCAAATAATAACTAAAATATGCCGCCTTGCTCTTTAACTTTACGAATTTTTCTCAGACAGGAAGAACTATGTAGTTGGTTTTGTTTGTTTAAATTACAGGATTTTGTGGGAAAGAGAGATGGTTTTTGGTTGTCAAAATATACTTTAATAAGTATTTATGAATGAGGCCAATAGATTTAAGCAGTACCTATTTTTAAAATAGAAAAACCAAATAATATATTTGAGCATGAATCCATACTATACTTCCAAGCAGTTGTTTGTTGTTCAAATAATATTTATGGTTCGCACAGGAGTAAATTACGACTTAGTAGGTTACAAACTTGAGGATATTTAAAACATTTTTCATTTTTTAATTGCTGTTAAAAGGGGGGTAGGAGTGAAAAAAGAGATAAAATGGATTGGTTTTTTTCTGTTATGAAAAATAATAATGGGATCTAATTTACATTTCACGTAATTTTTAATGTTTATTTTCTTACTCTTTAAAAAGTTATACCAATAAATAAAATAATACCATTAAATATTTTCCAATTCATAAGGAAAATATTAATGAAGGTAACTAGAAGGATTGAATCGTCCTTCTCTTCCATGTCTAGAGTAGGTCGTTCTTTCTTCCAGATTTTTTTCTTCTCTTGTAGGATGATTCAGTCATTTATTCTCATTTATAACGAATCTATTCAGTTTACGCAGCCAATGCGTGTCTGATTATTATATGTTATTTGCCAAATAATGTTTTTTTTTTTTTTTTTTTTCCAGATTCTGATGACAGCACATCAAACAACGCGATTGATAGCAAGGAGGTAACATTAAACTTCCCTTTTAAATCAAGAAATAAAGCTCTATCAATTTTGGAACATAGACGAATTAAAAGAGGTGTATATGACCGATGTTGTAAAGAGGGCTGTATGTTAAGTGACCTCCAAAGTTACTGTGGATGAAGATACTAAAGGCTCTATAAAATATATACAAATTTATATAGAATTATAATTAAATTGAAAAATAAAATCTACAGTCTCTCTATATATTATATTAAACTTAGAAATTACTATAGCTATTTTATTAATTTAGTTTAATACAAGTGTTAATAATTGTACTAAAATACCAATTATAATTGTAATGTTAATAGAGGAAAAATATACGTATATTAAGTAACT
The DNA here is from genome assembly GCA_000696205.2 of Oncopeltus fasciatus. Taxonomy (NCBI): domain Eukaryota; kingdom Metazoa; phylum Arthropoda; class Insecta; order Hemiptera; family Lygaeidae; genus Oncopeltus; species Oncopeltus fasciatus. Next base: position 22,241 of record KZ808213.1, read on the forward strand.
TACTTTAATTAATTATTAACCTTGACTTTAGTTAGATATTCCATTAAAAGTATAAAAATAGAAAGATTTCCTAAAATAAAAGGGCATTATAATATGTTCATTGTGTTTTCATAATTATTATATCTTAGATTTTTAATAATAAATAATATTATGGTAACATTTGTTTCATGCATTAATGATGATATTTATCAAGGTGGTACAGCACCTCTTACATAGATAAACAACCTCCAAAACTTCAGGCTATTAGCCCTCCTTCAAAATAAACCTGTCAAACATTTTTCCCAGTTTCAAAGTTACTTATTTCCAATAACACCCTTCCTTTTTTCCTTTGTCCTTTTATTGCCCCCTTTTGAAATAGGCCGCTCTCTCTTTGTACCTTCCGCCTCTTACCTTGTCTCCCCACCCTTCCACCACCCACGGTGTCTGTGGGTAATTTTTGAAAAATTATATTTCTTCTCAGTCATGGAAATGTGAACTTAGTGCCCCAAGGACGTTCTCTCTTGTCTCCATGATAGGCAGGTTTGGTCAATTACTGTTTTAATTTATTTAATTATTTTTTTAATAGGTTGTTGTCTGCATGTTTTTAAATTATCTTACATAGCTTTTTACATTTATACTTTTGATATCACATTACATTATGGTAATTCTGTATTATAATATTGTCAGTTATTATTGTATTCTCATGACATTGTATTTCTACAGCCCTGAAGATGGCTTACAATGTAAGCCGAAGCGTTGGCAGATAATCTTTTAAAAAAATACACTTTTGTTAAATTTGTATTTTTTTTTTTTTTTTGGATCTACCTTGACCGAACCCCAACTAAAATCATCTAATAACTGAGAGTTAACTCTTTAGCTAACAACATATGACTCCTTCTGATCTGGGGTTCTTTGTCGACTCCGGGTTAGCAGACTGAAATAAAAACTTTTTAGTTACAAATCAGTTTTTAATTCTTAAACTACCAAGACCGAATTCCTGATAATCCTTACTCCATAAGCTCGACGGTAAACAAGTAACCTTCGAAATGAAAATAAGTCTGTAAGTGGAGGATCATTTAAATTAAAGGAAGACAAGATTCAATGAATGATATGTATGTTAAACATTTCGGTGTATGAGTGTGTAAATTATAAACTTACATACTACTTTAAAACAATATTAAAAATAATAAAACTGTTTGTTTCTTTTACTCATGACGTAATTTATAAGAGAAAGTTCTTAATGGATTTCTATTCCTATTATGTACTTCAATTATATTTTATTTCTGCTTTACATTCTAAACTGCAAACGTTATTATATAATGAAACGTTAAAATAATGAGATAGTGAATGTCCAGCCATTTTTGCGGAGTTGTTAAGGGACGTAGAAGAAAAGAATGCTCTGAAGTAATTATACTGACAAAATTATAACTCACAATTAAAGTATTACTTTAATTTAATTAATTGTTGACATAATAAAGATCAGAGAAGGAATTTCGAATATGGACATAACAGGTTATAGTGAGTTAGTATAAAATTAATATGGAAAGCCGTTGATAGCTCAATACATGATGTAAACTTCTGAAAATGTACACTTTTTTATTGTGCGTGCAATGTCTGAAGGCCACAAACAAAACAAACTTCCCATGAAATACTAACATTATTTCAGTGTCAGTAGCATGTATAGAATCAGACATAATTTTCCAGAATATGTCAACTTTGACTTTTTGAGAGTTAAGGCTCGTCCTTATGAACCAATGCCTATTCAGAGTTACAATTGTTTTAAATTTAGACCTTATACTAATGGAAATAAGTGTAAAAAGCAGGCAAAAAGCTCATAAAAATAAAATATGTATTGAAGAGCAAAACTGTATTACTTGCGATAACACAGAATTTTCATATTTATCTGGGAAAGGATAGAAAATTGTTATGACTGTTTGTAAGTCACGTAAGACTTATTAAGTGCAAAATATTCTGCATTTTTCTCAATTATTTTAAAAACATTGTGCGAGAAGCAGTTAAATTAATGTTGTTGTTTTTTGTTTTTTTTCGGACAACGTATTAATTTATTTATGAAGGCAAGAACTTAACTTACTAACTGTAAACGTTTCACAGCTACTGAAATTTAAAAAAAATTGAATTTATTCCTTATAATCATATATCTTATGGTAGTATATCTTATTTTATGTAACTATGGGCATTTGTGCGGGGTTTTTGCGGAGTCTATGCGTGTGCGTTTCTGTTAATGCTTACTCGCATATTTAGTCTTGCTTTAATGATTTTGTATGCATGTAGGTAGGTATATGTTTGCATTATGTAAGTGTCATGTATGTGTGCGAGTTTGTTTGTTTGTTTGCGTGTGAGAGTGTTTGAGTTTTTTTGTAGTAATTGTTTTCTGGTCAGGAGAATAGGAAAAATGCAAATAAAATATTCTTTTATATGAACATATAAATAATATATAATAAAGTTAAGCAGATGAAATAGCCGTCAGAAATCATGAGGAAAATCTGTCTGGAAGTGAGGGCCAAGATGAAAATTAATTAATTTCGACGTCAATAGGTAACTATTCCTGTAGACACATTACCATAAGATAGGTATATAAGAAGCCCTGAACAAGATGATAGTTCATTCCTTCTACCTAGCTGACGGGAGTACAACTTAGTAAGTACCTTTGTCAAATTGGGATTTCTCTTTTGCTATTCAAAAGAAGACGCTATTTTTTTTTTAAGCGAATTTCTACAGAAAAGATTTATTGGGCTTGTTTTCAAGATATTTAAAAAAAATGTATTGTCCACTTAATGCAAAAATGATAGTCGCATACACACAACCATATATATAGACAGAGTTTTAGGTTATTGAGGATTTTGGACAAATAATTTTCAAAAATTATTTTGTCTATGTCAAGAATATATTTTCTCTTCTTCAGGGCTGAAGATATACACAAACGATTTTTTTTTTTTTTTTTTTTTGCAGATTCTGATGACAGCACATCAAACGACGTGATTGATGACGAGAAAGTAAAATTAAGCTTCCCTTTTAGATCAAGAAATAAAGCTCTTTCAATTTTGGAATATAGACGAATTAAAAGAGGTGTACATGACGAATGTTGTAAAAAGAGCTGCAAATTGAGTGAACTTCAAAGTTATTGTGGAATGAGATATTAAAGTCTCTATATTATGTATAGAATTCATAGTAAATAAAAAATAAGATTGGCTGTCTCTCATCAGTTTATTTTTTTAAACTAAGAAAATACTGTAGCTATTGATAGTTATATTTTAATATAATTAATACATTTGTCATTTTAAATGTAATATTAATGGAAGCAAAACATACACATGTTTAGTAGCCACTTAACATAATTAGTTAATAAAATAGAGTTTAGTTAATTATGTCATTAAAAGTTCATAAATAAAAATATTACTAATAATAAAGGGTCAAAATTAGTATAAATACCTATAGTAATAAGTTTACAAAGAACATATTAAAAACCTGAATTGGGAGAAAGGGGCTTGAAGAGTCACTATATTTTAAAAATTATTGTATCTTTAATTATTAAATAAATAATTATTTATTTACACTCTAGACTTTTATAAGTTTACGCCATTGATCATGGAAATGGTCTTATGTATGTTTTCTTAAAGTACAATTNATATATATATATATATATGTAAATTATTAATATATCTGTATTTTTTAAAAGATAAAAGTATCATCATTCTAGCCATGACCACATTGACATAGAGTTTGGTGACATTAGTTAGTTATTGATGTACAGAAGTACAAGGTTTAGCTGTAGCTATTATTTAGTCTTGGTAAGTTAACTCGAAATTATACCGAAAAATTTTTTTATCCGTGTATTTTTAATTTTTAACCCTGAAAAAGAGAAAATGTATTCTCAAAATGTTAGCCTAGTTAAAGTATTTATTGCTTCTATATAATTACTGGCTGGTGGAGGTTCTCAATCAGTTCACAGTGAACTGTGGAAGTTTGTGACTATTTCTCATTTATTTCACCCACCTTTGTTTTAAAGTATTTATCTTTTTCTCATTTTTAATATATAATTTGTTTTGTTTATTGCAGAAATGCTTCGTGAATTTTTTCTATTGTCATTATTCGGACTTGCCGTATTGGCTGAATGGGAAATAATCTCGGCTGGCGCAGAGAAGCGTTCACATATTCTCTGTGGAGAAGTCCTCACAGAAACATTAAACTTCATATGTAAAGGGCAATTCAATTCACCATTTCCTCGTAGAAGGGAATTAGAGCCATTGAGCAACACGAAGAAATCATATGACTGTAAGTAACCCAGCATAAATGAAATATATGTCAATCGATAACAATTTGAATTGTTTTTTTTTTTAATTGGCTTGTGCTTTAGTCAAAGAAATAGTAATTTAGATGGTTGTTGGATTATTTAAATAATGTAAAGTTACCATTTTTTAATGCAGAGTACCGTTTTTTAGGATGGAGAAACCAAATTATATATTTGAGCATTATTTATGCATTTAAAAAAGTTTTATGTTACGTAAATTATATTTACGGTACGCAAAGAAATATATGAACACTCATTAGTGCTACCTTGAGAAATGATAATATCAATTCTCCTTTTTCTTTCTTAATGGTTGAAATTGGGAATGTATAGGAGAGGGGGTCAACAAGAGATCATATTAAAAGAATAAAAGTAATAGTAATTATAGTAAAAATATTCTTTAAAAAAGGAGAAACAGGTGCTAACAGGAACAGACACAGAATTGCTTAGATCATCTATCATATAACACGCTAGCTCTTAAATATAAGTTCAATTAATGAAAATTTTTCAATTTTGTAATATAATTTTCCATTTTCCTGTTGTGTGAATCTTATATTAAAGAGAAAGGTATACATTTATTTGGAAACGTATTTATTGTTTATGAACTGAAGTGGATGGACACCGATAGAAATAATATTTATGTTAGAGCAATCCGTGGCTCATTGCGTGGTATTATAAGAAAACTAAGTACTGCTAAATTTAAATTGAATTCTCTTTTCAGCCCTGAAGAAGCCATCACATGATATTCGAAAGCTCGGCAAATAACAACAATTTGACTCGGTCCAACCCGGAAGATGAAATGGTAAATACATCTGACGACCGACGAAGCCTACGTGAACATATAATAAAAACTAAAACTATACATTGCAAGTTACTTAGTAATAGGAAAGAAACTGGAAAGGTTATAAATTCAACAGTTACTTTATAATAAAGGTTAAATTATATCAATCATTAACGAATTATATTAATAACACTAGTTTACCATTTTCATTGTTTATTATACTAAAATTTCTTCTGACATCGATAAGATTTATTGGAAAAAACATAAAAAACATTGAGGAAGCTTTTATTAGTAAATGATGACTCAGAGAGATAAGTTATCAGAAACAAGTGTTACTGATTACCTTCAGTCAAGAGCACAGTGAATCACACAGATGTAGCGAGCATAACTTACTGTACACCTTATGACCGAAGGGAATGGTATCATGATATTAATGGACAAGTTGATGATATTGATAGAGCTTAAAGAAAATAAACAAATAACAATTATTAAATAAGAAAAAAAATTAATGATAATAAATCGGAGGATTAGAATCATTTAGCTTAAATTGAGCGAATTTTGACTAGTTTGTTTGCAGAAGTAATTGGCTTTTTTTTATAGGTAATTAGTTGTGTTAGTAACATTAATGAAATAATTCATGAACGATTTTAAACCGATTTTCCTTAATTCATGTTGTAACAAGCTTATTTTAAGTTCTACGTATAATTGAGGAACTAAAATCAGTTGAGGGGACTTTTAAAAAATGTTTCAGACCTCTACATAGATATAATTAGAGAAAATAATTTTTTACTTATTACATTCTGTTAAAAATAAAAATATTTTATAATTTGATTACAATGAGTAGTAAAAATTATAATCAATGACAATCACATAAGGAGAGAAGGTAACCAATGACACAACTCTCTCTCTCAAAAAATCTACTAATAAAGTTATAATTTTCGATATAAGTAGTGTTACTAAAATTTTAACACATTATATGTGAAATTTGTATTCAATTTATGTTGAATATTTTTAAAAACATTGAAGAAGACATCCAAGAATGTAACTTTGTAAATATTTTGTAATGCCTGAAAGTGGTCTTATCTTTCTCTCTCTTTATTTACAGTTATTTACTCTTATCTATAGTCACCTTAGCTGAAATATTGGAAATCTATTTACATTGCTTTGCTTCTGTGTTATGTGCATTTAATTTAAAACTTACTTAAATGTTTGCGTGTGTGAATTTATGAGTGTATAATTTTGAAAGCAGCATTTATTTAACTTCTACTAAGTACGATTGCTGTAGAACCGAAAAAAATTTCCCCGTTAGGAAAAAAAAAATAGTTATATATATTTATTTTATTTTTAACAGGACATTAGCCAGTAGGTTAAAACATCAATTTCTTTTTATTTTTTACTTCCAGATTGAGAGCCGGCCTAAAGCGGATAAGATATTACTAGGAAAGGTNATATATATATATATACTAGCTTAAAAGACCAATAAAAATTAATAAAAGAATTAGCTTATTTTCTTAAACCTTGCTCTTATTATTTCAATTTATATAATGAGCTAGTAATTGTCCAGAACTTTTGGTATGGTTGTCATGGACGAAGAAGAAAAACAGCTTTGAAATAATTATACTGACAAAGATAAAACAAACAAACAAAATGTAATAAAGTTGAACTTAATAAAGTTTATATGGAAAGCCGCTGAGAGCCCAATACTTTTTAAATGAATTCCTGAAGTAGTTGCTCTTATTATTTCAATTTATATAATGAGCTAGTAATTGTCCAGAACTTTTGGTATGGTTGTCATGGACGAAGAAGAAAAACAGCTTTGAAATAATTATACTGACAAAGATAAAACAAACAAACAAAATGTAATAAAGTTGAACTTAATAAAGTTTATATGGAAAGCCGCTGAGAGCCCAATACTTTTTAAATGAATTCCTGAAGTAGTAGCTATGAATTTCTGAAGATAAATTGTACCTTACCCATATCGGGCAGATTAATGAGTTCCGAGCAGCCATCTTTCTCAGATTTGGAATACACACCCCCCTTCCAAGCTCCATGGTCCGAAGCTCTTCTCCCACTCTTCAGCCCCAGGGGCCATCAGATCTTGGGCGCACAGTAGGTTATTTCAGGCTCGAATGCTGGCTGTCTCCGTTCGCCTTCTTGTATCAGCCCCCAAGGAGACAGAAAGCTTCCAATGAAATACCAACTTTACTTTATGGTACGTAGTGAAAGTGGCATATTTACCTTACAGTACAAGTCGAGAAAATAGGTGATCCCTAGACGATGCCATTTTGTTATCATGTAGTTCAACTAGAATCTCGACACAGGTCATATCCCTCGTCATACGGGGAACAGAGGCAAAAATTTCAGGTATCCAGCAAAAGAGGTGTCCAACAAACGGAAGGAGTACGCTGACAATGTGTCTAACTTTGAATCTTATCACATCTAATAGTAAAAACAAGAGAGCTTCGTATTTTCAACGAATGACTTTACGTCTCACGCTGAGGTCTAATCACTGACAATATACTCCACAACCTACCTATAGGTGCCTGACCTACCTCTCCACTTGCACGATAAGAAAGCTATCAAAGGGGTTTCTAGCCCCTCAGAAATTATCTGGCAACATAATATAACCTTATTCTAGATTATTATCTCATACCACTTCATACTTTGAATTCTCAATCCTCAGGAAAATTAGGAGGCAGGAGAAACGGTTAATAATAAATAGGTATCCAGTATTTTATTACTAGCATTAGTGAATGTACTAAAAATAGTTGTGAGTATCACATTTATATCACATTAATTTTTTCTTTTTTTATACGTGTTTTTAATCAAACATTGTTTATTTGTTGTTATTTTAAATTGAATTTATCATTTTAATTATGTATTTTTTCATTATTGCTTAAGATTTTTTTATTGATTATTGTTAGTAAATATGAAAAAAAAAATACAAAAGAAGAATTTTTTTTTATAAGGTTTTAAGTTGCTGGAGATACATACACTAAAGAAACTCAATAAATATAGTAATATAAAAACGTTTTAAAATATTGTTGAATTTTGTGCACATAAAATCCTGAATTACACTAGGGGAGTAAAATCTAGTTCTAAAAGAACATAACAGATTGATCAAGTTGTAATATGAGCTAAGCGTATTATGAAGAAAGCGAGAGGAGTAAGAACTAGTTGATTTTGTCATTCGAGAAGCATGAATTGTCTCATTTTATATATTCAGCTTATATGCTGGGATTTTTTGAGAGTATCAGTTAGACTGTATGAATCCACACCATGTTATAATTGTTTTAAATACAGAAAAATCGAGAATAGTGAAATCTGTAATAACATATTTGTGAAATTTAAAAAAAAAATGTAATTAATTTAAAAAAATGTCTAAAAAAAATAGGCCGTCTCTTAATATATTATTTTTTATATATAGCAATTACTTTATATATTGATAAATTTAGTTTAATGCAATTTAGAGGGCCTCCATATTTAAAAAAATATTTTACCTCTGATTATTAATAATGAGAAACGATTATAGTCTTTATTTAGCGTATGAATATCCGAAAAAATTCGGTCTCATATGCCAGGCGCTGAGTTAAGAGTCCCACTCATACAATTATCGGGAAACAAAAGCCTACCCAGTGTCATTGTTGTTTAAAATTGGCTATCTATTGCCAACTTCTACCTCCAGTCGATGAATCAACGTCTATTGAAGATACAACAAAAAAATAAAAGAAAGGAAGATACCTCTGTAGATATGTACCTACTTACTACTTACTTATATGTATAAGCGAAGAACTACCTGAAAAATTGGAAGACAAAAGCGAATGAATTATGCATATTTACAAATTCAAAAGAATATTTCCTTATAATTTATTGAGGTTAGTTGTTGTAATAAGGCATTTGAAAAAATAAAATTCGACATAATGATGACCCTAGTTTATTTAAAACTTACGCCTGTAACTGGTTTTGTAATGGAGAGAGTTAATAATGAACATCTGGTTAATACTGTGCCGGAAGCTAATACCCTATAGTATGAGTGTCTTATCACTTCTAAAACCACAGGAATAAGAAAATGAACTGCTTTCTTCTAGATTTGATCTTCATAGAAAAAAATATTTATATGGCAAAAGTATGTGTCAGGTATAAACGGTTTTTGCACTTAACTTTATAACTTAAAGTTCACCAATGGATAAGGAAGAAATCAAAAATATAAATATGACCTTCCTTTGAAAAAATTGTGGTATACAATATTTTATCTTTAATATGTTTTTTCCAAACAATTTAATGTTGATTTTGGCCCCTGTGAACTAGGATATACTTAAATTACTAGTCAAATCCAATATAATATTTTTTAATGACAGATTTTTTCCTTTTATATTCCACAATTTTTGTTTTACTTCCTTTTTTATAGATTATAATTTTTGTGCAACTGAGTACAATTGAATGCCTAATTTATCAAACTATCTTCGTTAGCATAATTTTAATACAAAGAATAAAAAAAGGAATAAATATTTACAAAAAAAATCTTTTAATTAAATGCTGAATAAACTAATTTTGAGTGAAATTATGTTGGTCTTAAAATGTCTTCATAATAGAAATTGAAAACGATATAAACAAACATGACTATTAAAAAAAAAAAAAAAAAGATGAAGCTTGTATTAATTTAGGTACTTAAAATTCTGGTAGCCAAATTATTTATTTATACTTACTTATAATTCAGTTAAGTTGTTTTTTTTAGTAACTTATAGTTTAAAGTTTTCTCCTCAATTTAAGAATCTCTTTTTTGACAGATCTTATCCACTTGTGGCTCCCTTGTAAGAGTCTGGCTCCAGTTTCGTATTTTTGAAATGGTTATATTCATATGCCATCCCTGTGGTATCTGTTTGGAGTGACAATTTTTACGGATATCATTCTAGAATTGAACTGCCTTGAGTAAAGTATAAGTTTATTAGACAGATAAAGCGTTGCAGGAACGTTTAAGATAAACTTATCGTTCTGTTCAAATAATATGATATAATATATAAGATTTTCGTGGCCTTTAAAAAGGCCCCGCCAAAAATTTAATTCTGAAGCAAACAATCATGTACCTAACTTACATGGATGTAACTAGTAACTCTGAAACTAAAAAAATAGTCATGTGTATGCGAGATTTACTATGTTCAATTCGAAAACTGAGTGCTAAGGAAACATAAATATATTGTATAGCATAATATATAGTTACAGTCTTACTCCTCAGCTTCAATTTACTTCATATAAGTCTTTTGATTTCCCACACAGAATTGGCAATAATTAGTAGTCCAGGGTGTTTTAATTACAATAGAATACAGTAAGCTGTAGGATGTAAGTAATAGTTTTCAAAATGATCGCTTGGGGCGTTATAGTCGCTTATCGCCTGTTTTTAAATATAGTTCAAGATACTAATAAGAATGTTGATCACGTGTATATGTTAAGTTCAAATATTAATCTAGTAAGAAAATATATTTAGATAAAATATTTTACTTCTATATTTTTTATACTAGTATTTAATTAGTTTTTACGATTTAAATTGCTTATTTACCAATTTAATAAAGCCTTTTCCCATAAACATTACCCACCAATTAATTTATTGATCAATTAATTAGGTATGTAAAATTCAGTTGTTGTGGGCAAACTAATATTAACTCTTATTATTTGACATCTGTCGTTTATTTATACATTTTACCTCTCAAAATCTTTGCTTACAAACACATGGAATATGGGAAATTTTAACATGTCTACCCCAAGTTCTAAATAAGACATACAGTAACCCTGATTGTGCATTAGTACTTAATATCTAGGACACCACAGCTAAGAAGTAATCTGCTTCTAGATGAAGTAGTGATGAAACACAAGTCGCGTTGGCTTGCAATATTCAAAACAACTGTTGTAACAAAGTATGTAAGCCTAGTTACTTCAATCTGCAAGCTCAGAATAAAGTTGTAATGTACAAACTTGGGGTAGATAAGGATGTTGAATTTTTCGAAAACCCACGAGTTCATATGGTTTTAAATTATTTTCGAGGATTTCAACATATACATCCCTCTTCGGTGAAAATAATACATAGCTTCAATCAATATATAAACACCTATGATGTAAAAAGCAACATAACTATACATATATATTGCATATGTGAAATATTTTACGCGCGCACACACACACACACACATATATACGAGTATGTAATCATATGTGTGTGTGTGTGTGTGTGTGTGTGTAAATATATATATACACACTTGCCTAAGAAAATAAAATATAAATACATACACCATATTCTTCCTGTGAAGATTTATATTATGTACATCTTTTGACACTCTTTGACCTTATATTACTTTTCCCCTACCATAATTTCCCTCAGGAAGGTTTTTAGAGATCATAATTATCATAATTAAAAAAAAAAAAATTTTGTTCATTATTTTACATTATAGTCATTCATTAATCACTATTGTTTTGTACTGAATTATTGTAGTGCCTTATTCTTCAAAATTTTATTTTATATTTCTGATTCTATAAAGTATATAGCCTTCTTTGTATTTTTGCAAGTGCATTTTGTTACACATTTTCACTCTCATTTTATTTTTAATTGTCAATGGTCATCTACATTCTAATACAATTCATGCTTTCTCTCTAATATTAACTATATTGTAACCAAAACTTTCAGAACATAATTTTGTATGCATTATAATGAAAAAAATATGTGAATCCCAGAATAAATTATTTATTTTAATTTAATTTTTTTTTATTTGCAGAAATGATTCGTGAGTTTGTTCTATTGTCATTCGGTCTTGCCGTATTGGCTGAATGGGAAATCATCCCGGCAGCCCCAGAGAAACGTTCACATATTCTTTGTGGAGAAGTCCTAACACAAACATTAAACTTAATATGTAAAGGGAATTTCTATTCACCATTTACCCATACAAGAGAATTGCAGCCATTAAGAAATATCAAGAAATCATATGACTGTAAGTAACTAGAAAGAAATTTAATAAATGTAAATTTTAAGAAAATTTGTATTGATTTTTAGTTGGGCTTAATCTTTTGTCAATGATAATCTTCAAATTATTATTACTAAACTACTACTTTTTTTTACAACTATTTCTTCTCACTACATGAGTTCCAGATTTGTTGAAGCAACTTTCTGTATATAAACATTTATTATCAATTAATAACACAACCCTGTCATTAAAATTTGTCGCCTTACTCTTTAGCTTCACGATTCTATCTCAGACAAGAGGAATTAATTGGTTTTGCAAGTTTTATCAAAATTACAGCATTTTTTAAATGAGGCATTGTTAATTAAGGACATATTTTTTTGCTGGATAGAGAGATGGTTCTTCGATGTAAAGATATTGAGTATTAAGAACATATGTTTCCACTTAATCAGATCATATGAAATTTCTTGCAAATGGCTAAAATGATTTTGATATAATTTGGGATTTAGGTTTAATTCATTCTGATGATGTGCACTAATTTTATATGAACACAAGTCATTAACAATAAAGGAATAAAATTGAGTATTAAAATTACTCACCATAGTTACTTTTGGAAAATGAATTATTCCTTATAGTGTTTTTCATAAAAATTTTATGTCTTAAAATTTCAATTTTGGGAGAGGATGAGAGTAAGAGTTTAATAAGACCATTTGTTTTCATAAAAAGATTTGCTCATAATATTTGTATTTTTTTTTTATTGTTAATTTTTTAAAATTTTTAATGAAAACACATGGTCAGAAAAATATTTAAAAATGCAACTATGAGGGTTAACCCAAACTTCTTTTTCTCTTGGTCAGATTTAGCGAATTTATCTTTTCTTCACATTATCTTCTTTGGCCAAGTTTATTAATATTTGTCTCTCATGTTTACACGTTTTATTTTCAGATTCTGATGAAAGCAGCTCAAACAACTTGATTGACGCCAAAAAAGTAAAACTTAGGTTCCCGTTTAGCTCAAGAAATAAAGCACTTTCCATTTTGGAATATAGGCGTATTAAAAGAGGTGTACATGATGAGTGTTGTAAAAAGAGCTGTAAATTAAGCGAACTTCAAAGTTACTGTGGAAGGAGATATTAAAGGCTCAATAATACATAAAATTATTAGTAAAATTAAAAAATAATATAGGCTATCCTTATATGTTTTACTTTTTTATTAAATATAAAAAT
>KZ808213.1:50999-65263 GCA_000696205.2 Oncopeltus fasciatus
GAAATTTTTAAGGCTATTTTTAATATTTTAATTCTTATTAAAATATTGGATTTTAATTCTTATTGTTTTTATTATAAAACATATATTTCAATTATATTATTAAATGTACAAACACCTTTGAGGCTCATTTAGCCTTCTGGGGGTTAAAAATATTATATACATAATATATGATGTGTAATAGCTATTTATTTTCCTATTTTTAAAAGCTTTATTTATCAAGACATTGACCCAATTCAATAGAGTAGTTCAAAGTGAATGTACTGTACAAGATTTTATAAAATATTTTTATTTAGGAACTCTTGAAGAGGAGCCTTGGAGTAGTAAGAGAAAAGATAAAGGCATAAAGTAAAGTGTACTGAGAATTCTCTAATCTATCATATATTTATAAGGCTAAACTATTATAACAAAATGTCTTTCAGTTCCTGTTCCCTATAACAGTACAAGGGTCAAATACCCTTCTTAATTAAAAGGGGATCAATAGTTTTCAATGATTTTGAAATTGCTATTTAGGCTTACATTGTCATATACGTCATAACTGAATGTTTCTCCTGGTTTATTATCATGGCATATTGACCCTCATAGCTACAGTTTTCATCATGTTATAAGCTTCTCCAAAGCAATAATATCAATAGGGATAAAGGAAGGAGAAGAGTTAGAGAGAATTCAAACTGGGGTCACATCTGGACCTTTGACTGCCATCCCAATGACAGAATTCCCAAGATGATTAAGGAGTGAGGGTCCGCTTATTTAGGTTTAATGTACTATCTTCAGTAGGTCTATTCGCCAATATAGAGTGTTTTTGCTATCCATCTTCCCTAAGACACCTTTTTTTTTTCTTAGATGATTTTAGTTGGGGTTCGGTCAAGGTAGATCCTTACATTGTAGGCCATCTTCATGGAATCTTCATGGAAATGTGAACTTAAGCACAGGACGTCCTCTCTCATCTTCATGATAGCCCTGAAGATGGCTTACAATGTAAGCCGAAATGTGGGCAGATAATTTTTTTTTTTAAATAGACTTTTTTATATTGGTTGTTGTGTGTATCATCTTAAATTCTCGATAGTTTTGAGACATTGATTCAAATAATAAAGTTAATAATTGGCTAATGTTCACCATTTGTTGTATTAATTGGAAGAACTCACATTATATTTCTGTTTTTGAAGGGAAGATTTTATAATTATGGGAGAGCTAAAGGTAATCATGCTAATATAATTTTAGCCTTGTCTTAACTTTCCAATTTTTTAGCTAGTCATATTTTTTTAACAAGTAAAATGTTCATTTTAATTATTTGAAAAATCTAAAATTAAAAAAAAAAGTGTCAAAGAAAAACATATCCAAGATGTTATTTATGTTCACTATACTGTCTAAATTTTCAGATAATAAAAATGTACAGATAATTTTTTTTTTAAATAAAGAGTTAATTCAGAAAAAAAAAGATAATAAAACATAATTTTATCATTCTTATCTTAGGATGAATGAGCAGTACAATAATATCTTTGATATGTTGTCTTTGAAAATTTAAGTTTAAATACCAAGGAATGTATATGTTGACTATATTAAGAATGTTATCGTTGAAAATAATTTAAAAAATAAAATGTATTTGATCCTTTGCCAACCAACCTCTTTAATTCCACCTAAAAGTCTTATGATTCTATATAATGAAAATTGAATTTCTAATTGCAATAACTTCTATTTATTACTCCATGGGTGTTGTCAAGTTGGGAAAAATAAAAAATAAATTAGGCTATTCTCCTTACAATGCTTTGGCCGTTCCTTGGGAAATATAAAATGGATTCTTCTTCCAATAATCTCTATTTGAAATTTAGTTCAGATAGTGGGTGGTCATATGAGTTTGAGCAGTGGCCCAATTCAACATAATTAAAAGAGGGTGAGTGTATTAGAACAATTAATAAAGAGATAATATTTTGCTCAATTATTCCACCTGAAGATTTTATTTGCAATTAAATTTGTGCATGATATTTGAAATTAACTTCTGCTTTAAGAAAACCTAACAAAATTTTGCATTCCCAAGTTTATTTTTTGTGAATTTAGCATTAATTTTTTTAACAGTTTAATTCTGAATTTTTGTTACTATTTTTGAAATAACAAAACTAATTTTTATTATATTACAAGAGAAACACGTACACAAATGTTCGAGCTTCTCTCCAATTCTGAGGTTCCAGTATTCTTGGTGCCAGAGAAAGTCTAATCATTTTGAGACTGCGATGTACATAATAACTCATTTCTTTTTGGTGGTTCCACTGTATTTAAATCTAGATAATTTAGAATGGCTGTATAGTTGCCATAGTAATAGAGAAGAAAAGAGTAATAATCCTTCAAACAAGAACAGTTTCCAAATAATTTTGATGCAAAGATAATTGTACTAATTTAAAAGCAGAAATACAACGACACTTGGTCTGCTGTTTATTAAAAAAAACTGAAGAGTAATGAATTTATTTTATTGCCACGAGTATTGGATATTTTGATGAAATCTTCATCAATCCAACTGGATACAATTCTATAGCTATTCAAAATGCTTAAATTTTTTTCTTTGTTTGAATTTTATTTTCTTTAGTAGTGGATATTATTGAGTATCTGGTTACTATTGCTTAAAAAACCACTAGGAATACAAAGCAGAATAATGTAGAAGACATTGCCATAAGTCTAAAAATTCAGGAAACCTTAAGCTTATTCTGAGAAAGATAACTGCTGGGGAATAAAAAGGTAATTAATAATCATGACTTTGGCCAAGAAAGCAGGTTTGAAAATTTTGATTTAAAAAAATATGGTAGCAGTCTTAGTTTATTTAATTCAAGAAGATATCAATGTACAAGGATTTATTTTGAAAAATAAGTATGTGCATAAATATTCATATAAACAATTATAAAATTAATAATAATTGGTTTTTATAATNTCACTATAAATTAAATTAAAATATAAAAAAGGGGTTCTTATTTAGTTTTAAAAAAGACTAAAGCATACTTTTTTTTTCTTCCTTTTTTAATGTTAGCTAGCTAAGATTCTTTAATGGTTATAAATTTTTTGTGTTATTCCCAAATTTATGTATTTTGTAAGGTGTCGGAAACGACTTCAATTTATAGAAAAACTAGTAAACTCTGCACAAAACACTACATTTTGTTTTCTATTTATCATTTTACCACGTTTCACATTGATGAAAAAAAAAAAAAAGAAAAAAATAATGCTCCAAGCGAGGTATATAAATTGAATAATAGTAGATATTAAGTCTATCATTTATTTTTGAAGATTTTTTAAAATGTGTTTTTAAGCCTAATGTTACTGTTATTTTAATATAAAATAGTATCAAATTATACATTAAAAAACCCCTTTTGTATTCAGTATCTTAGATATTAATATAAAATTATCCCTAAACCAGAATTAACATACCATTGGCACTTTCATCCTCTTACTTAATAATACACTGAAAAAGTTACATTACATTTATTTATTGCCCAGCATTACCACATTTCATTTTATAATTTTTTAAACGAAATAAAAAACCTGAAGATGGGGTTTACACCCCGAAGCATACACAATGCAAGTTATTAAGGAATAACATTGTCTGGAGCCTTCATTGTCCTCGATCAATAATCTACACTATAGTCTAACACAATGATCGTGGTTCATAAACTATAGATGGAATTGGTTCACAGTGCGATAAAATTAGAACTTACTAGTCAGATTATATGTGCAGAAACATGTACAAAAGAGTATTAATACTAAATAGATTTATGACAAAAATATGGATATTATACATAACACGATTAGAATAAATACAATACAAATTTTTAAATATAAATTATACATGAAATATGCTTTATAAAAAAAAAAATTAAGTCAGTTTAATGGAAAAAGTGAAGGAATTAAGGAAGGAACCAAGAGAATTTGTTTGTGAATGTTGAAGACACAGGCACTCATAAAATTTTAGGAAATGTCTTTGTAATATATGGTTGACATACCATATATTATGATTATGATGATTTTGAAGTTTTTATTATTGTTAATTAGACAATTTCCAAAATACACTTTCTATCATACTCATAACCCATACTCTACTTGTTTTTTTGTAAACAAAACTATAAATGTATAATCACATGTTGTTATTGGCTTATATAAAATATTTCATAATTATATACCTTGGTCAAGCAATATATTAAAATATTTTATTTTACAAGTTGATACTAACAATAAGTATACTTATTCAGAAAAACTGGAAGATGTCTGGTCGAAGTGTATGTTATTTTTTTTTTTTTTTCATATTTCAGGCCAAAGAGGAGTGCAAATATAATATACTATTCTCGAAACATCCCGGTAGATAGTAATGATAATTTTAGAAATTGACAATTGGCTATGGAAGAAATCAAATACCAACTCATGATCTATTCTCAACCATTTAAGAATGTTTATTTCTCCTATCACAATATACATTTTTTCATATTGCCTCAAAAAAAGCTTCTTCGTAATAGAACACATTTATCATCTACCAACTCTATAGTTGGTCATTAACTGTCTTCCAATCTGCACACTTCCTCTCTAATAACCTACCAATCAACTCACATCCACAGTAATAACTTGGCAATCAGCTCATTTCTTCACTAATAACTTGCCAATGAGCTAAAGTGAAATTTCTTCTCCAAAATAAGCCTCCTTTTGGGTGCAGTAGTACCTCACTGATGCCGACTCATTAATGTCTATTATAAAAAATATTTTTTCATTTGTCTTTGTCAGCGCTATGATTCATCGCTGTAGAAATATGAAATGCATCTGTAAAAGTGAGTTTAAAGACTAACGGACCACAATTTATCATGATAGGATTTAATCATAACTCATCAATTATTAGTTTTTAGTTACAGTATTAAACGACATCAAAACAAAGTAATATCATCTCAGTTAATACTCAACATAAAACTTTTTACTTATTCTGTTTTATTCATTTTCATTCTACGAACCAGTTATGATCATGCGGAAGAGGTTATCTAAAGCTAACTCTATTCTAAACACCCACAGGCTTGACATTTACACACGAACTTTTTTATCTAGGTGTGCAATCCTTAAACTATATTTAAAAGGGTACATTCTTTACAATGAAAGAATTTTCCGGGAAACTTGAACAATGCTTTCCTTGAACATAATTGATTGTGTAATTTTATGTACTATTTAAGAAGCATCTAAGATTTTTACCGATATAGAACCATCGGAAGGTTTATTTTCTACCGTAATATTTTATGAAAATAGAGAAAAAAAATTTTTTTTTTTCCCTCTTTGTCGTGCTATGGAGGGTTGATCCACGTCGACATGTTCGTGTACCAGGTGAAATGTGGTTCTAATAAAAATCTACGTTGCTTGCTATCCTCTTTCCATCTAGAGAATGACAAGCAACGTAAATTTTTAAAGGGCTCTAAATGTAATCGCAGGCTGTAAAAATTGATGATGATGATGCTCTTCACCAAACTCAGAATCTTAATCAATGCTCTTATAAAAACAAGATTTTAACGACATTGAGACTCTATAACGAATAGCACTATATTCGGTCTTCAAGATTTACATCAAGGAAACCCCTTTGTTCCCCCAATAAATCTTTCGTTTATTATAAGACAAGAGGGCGTTTTGGTCCATTTCATGGTCACAAGATGTGTCTACATATGTATCTGTCCAGATTTTATCTTTGGGAAAACTATGAATTATTACCTACGACAGCACATCAAGTAGCCCTGCCTAGGCAAGTAGCTCCGAGTAAAGCAATATTACTTACGCAAAATGAGGAAGAAAATCAGTTTTGCCCTAAGTGCAATTTATAAAAATTTAATGATTTGCAATGCATTTTTTTATCATTTTATTTTTTTTTTATAAAGTAGGTTTCTTTTATTGTTTTTATTATTTTCATTAATATTTATCTCAGGCTTTTTTTACTTGGAAAAATCCTTTTATTTACTTATACTTTTACTACTTATTATTAAATTAATTAGACGGTATAACTCATATAATGGGGCTTAAGTTATATGAATGATAGGGTAAGAAAAACAAAAACAACGACAACATTTCAACGGGCTTCAACTAAACAAGGTCAACGTTGAAAAATAATGTTTTATGGTGAAAGTAAGCGAGAAGGGGGGGTAGCTTACAACTTTTTCTTTACGCACTTATTGCTTTTTGTTGCCATGAACAAAATAAAGAATTGATCCGGTTTATGTATAGCAACCTCCTGTACACAAACTTATATTCTTTTTTTTTTTTTTAACTTTTTTTTTGTGACACACTTCTTAAACTCTTAATAATTGATTTTCGTGGTTAGGTAAATTTATTCAGGAACCGTTAGACCCATGGATAAAATACACAATTTGTGACTCTCTCCCTTTGTTATCCCCATAATCCTGATGAAGGCCTGAAATTTAGGCCGAAACGTTTGCAAAAATAAAATCATATTCGGTATAGGTTCACTAATTTACGGTCAACCAACATCCCATAGGATCAAGGTCTTGATCTTCGTTTTAAATTTCAAATATTTTATGGAACGCACTAATTTTGGTTATAGCAATGGATGTGAAATGTAGTACGTTCGTATAACAAGGCTCGTTTGGTCCTAGCATTTGAGGCAAATTTTCACGGTAAATGAGAAGTAAGCAACCTATTGTTATTGGGTTCTGGTTCAAAATTTTCAGGCTGAATTTAATGCATCTGACAAACAAAATAGAAAGAGCAGAACTGGCTTCATGCTGTGACTCCTCTGAGAGTATTAATGGAAAGAATGTGCTTATGGATTGAAAAATGGGGCAATGGAACACTAAAATCATAAAATTATTGACAAAAAAAAAAGAGATAAAAATGAGGGATTTTAAGGCAAAAGATTTGTGTACAGAGTATATTAATTCCATATGTATGAAAGTTTATAATGAATTTAAGATAAAACTTTATTCTTGGTTAATTGATTGGTATATAGTCCACTTAATAAAATAATTTTTCAAGATACTCTTCGAAATCATTTTGGTTAAAAACCATCAATCATTTTGGCACTCTTTATGGCACGATATCTTCCAAATCAAAAAGTTGGAAAATTTAAAGTCGCTATATGTATGGAATAGATTTATAACAGTATGATGCAGCGTGTATATATATATATATATATATATATATATTTATGACCTTCAGATAAAAAAAAAAATATTTTTCTTTTGAGTATGCGGAAATATTTTTTACGAAACGACTAGTACAAGTCTACATTTTCTTTCTGTGTTTGTGCGTGAATATATATTTATGTATAAACAAATACATTACATATAACATAGGAAAGAGTAGAAATGCTATGTTAAGTTAGGTACTTCAAAGTATAGAATAATAAATTAAGTTATAATAGGTAAATATGTTTAATCGTTAGAGATTTCTTCTAATATATCAGAGAACCACTCCTTATTTTTAGGGTATTCCATCAGATTTTAGAATCTGCTACACTGGCAGCTGTAGGACCGGAAAAAAGGAAGTATTCACTCGACATCATGCAGAAATCTCTTAATTGGAAACAATGAGTAGTTATGAACGTATTGTTTTATCCAGTCATTTTCCTTTATATTTTATTTACATATTTTTTAGTCAGGCCTGTTTTATATTTTGTTTGTATATTTATGCTGTTACTCAGCCCTGAAGAAGGCCTGAAATTTTGGGCGAAACTTTGAAAATTACAACAACAACAAAAATTTGTTTGAAAATTTTTATTTATTTAAATCCCAAAGATCGAATCCTCGACCAATCCTTCCCCACAATGAGTAGTAGTCGCTGTTGGTATTGTATAAGCTTGACTAGATCTACATCTGAGGATGTTACACCAGCATGTTCTTACATTACAGCGCTTTAGATGAGAAGGAAGAGAGGGGTGCAACTATATGTTTCCCCTCATCAATTAGGGAAGATTTAGTGACAAATGGCTGTCTTCTGTGGTAGATATTTAACGACTCAGGGGTTAATCATTTGGAGAAATGATTTTGAGGTTATTCGTGGTTGAATATCTCAAACTGTTAGTTGAATTCTTACTCTTATGCCTGTTTGCACTTTTTAAACTGTTTCCCGCTTGAAAAGGAACAAATATATACTTCTCCAACCCCCAACCTTCACACTTCTCACTAATTCCCTTCATTTTTCATTCTCATACTCGCTGTTTCTTTCCCAACTGCATTCTCAAATCACCCTCACTTCTCTTCTCTCTAGATTTAAGTAGCTATCGAGCAAAGTTTCATATTTTTTATCGATCATTATATCATAGATCGATTTACATATTAAGGTAAAACCATAATACACAACGTTCAAATGGAGAGTTTTTTTTTCCAGTCATGGAAATGTGAACTTAGAGTCCCTAAGTTCGTCCTGTCCGGATGTCCCCTCTCTTCCTCATGAAAGCCCTGAAGATGGCTTACAATGTAAGCCGAAATGTGGGCAGATAATTTTTTTTTTAAATAGACTTTTTTTTAAAAATTAGTATTTTTTGGATCTATCTTGACCGAACCCTAACAAAAATCATCTAACAGTCATAGTACAAAATTTTCAAACAGCTATTATTTTTTATAATTCAAAATAAGTGCTTAAATGTAGCATTAACACGACTTTCTCTTAAATATTGCTTAGAAATTAATAATATTATTGATCACCTGTATAACAAATTGTGATAATGAAGGAATGCAGGGGTCAGTTACTTTCATTGTATTTGATTGTATATTTGAATAGTAAAATTTATACAGTATAAAAGTAATAAAATATTTTTTCAAAATTATTTAAAATTTTAGTAAGAGATTTCATAATGAGANTGTATCGGCCACGAGGATGGACAATGTCCGAAAGCGCTCGCCAACAGAAGATGGTTTGCAGAAACCAATGAAGGCGGATAATAGAAGGTATGATAGTTCCATAGTCATTGGTAGTCATAATAACCCTTTAGATTATTTAATTTACACAGAAAAGTTGTTTTCTGAAACAGGTTATCGAATTTCTAAAATTAAGAAAAAAGTTAGATTAGATAAATAGTAAATATTTCAAACTAAATATAATTATTCATTTAATTATTTTTCATCGTTTCAAAAAGTCAATATATAAAATGTAAATGCATAGTGGGAATGGAATGGAAAAGTTTTTAAACAATCTGAAGAGAACTTAAGAAAGATTGGAGGAGAGCTTCAGAAGTGTTTTTAAGCCAAAGCCTCAGAAATTGCTCAAACGCTATTCCAATTTCGACAGGAGAAACAGTTTAATTCGAGGAGAAACGAAATTCAAGAGAGTTTAACTTAAAAACAGAGACAGAAATATTATTGGTACCTGAAAGTTATAATTTTGGCATATCTTCTTTTACATTGGCATAGTTTATAAGCTTTTACGAAGATCTATAGCGCATTGCTGGACGATTTCATTTTAAATCTTGATAAATATAATGATTAATAATAAAAGTAGAAAAATAAATAAAATAAAATTATTTGGCTTAAATGATCCAATAGTAGTCATATATACAAAAATAAAAAAATAAAAAATAAAAGTAGGATTAAAGGAGCGAGAGATTGGAAACTAAAGGTTATTTTAGACGAGCCTGGAGTGCGACCGACAACAAGTAAAGGTATTGCATTTTTTTTCTCAATATTATATTTAATTCATCTTTGTCATCATCTGCGAATAAACATTCATTGTTAGATTTTAATAAGGTAGTTAATTGCTGAGTTTTATTAAATAAATTAGAAGAACATATATTCTTGAGCATACTTCTCAATTAAATAACGATGATTATTTTCGAGTGATATTGCAATTCTGAGATAGAAAGTTAGCATTCACAACTAAAGACCGAGACAAGAGAGACAGATTATATATCGTGACATTCAGAATTTGGTAATGGGATAACATAACGTCCATTTTCTCTGCTTACCTTCCTCCTATCCTGTATCCTGACCCCCCCCCCCCCTCCCGCTAGGTCGTTATCATCTAGGATCCCACATTTCCTTCCCTACTTCCAAAGGACATCGTCACTCAGCCGTAATTTTTCAACTACTGTGTTATCAGAGTTTTTGCTTGACAATTTCTAAAATGGTTACTATTTTATAATCCTCTTTGGGCGGGCTCTTTCTTAAATTACCGCAGTGCAATCCCCAGACGGCCTTCCTATCAAAGCGGAACATCAAGAAACCCACGTAGTCCTCAATCCTTCCTGAGGTCACCGTCATCTAGATTCGGCACTCAATCGCAATAATGAAATTTTTGCTTCTTCTCATCAGAAATTTCAGAAGTCACCATCTTACAGTCTTCCACAGTACTTGCTTACTTTTTTGTTTTTGGCTTTATAGTCCGTCCTGAACCTTGGTCTCCTCCAAGAGATTGATGCCTGGTCATTGTCACACTGATACTTTCATCGTCTTTTGCAAACTAAATACATAAGTAGCTTAAGTGTCTTTGTGTACAACTTACGATAAAAGCTCATTTATATAAGTACGAAAGAAATATATATTTATTTTTTTAAAGTATGATAGCGATAGGGATTTCTTTATAAAGAGAGTTTAACTTTTGGTAGTGTCAAATTCTTTATTAGCTCCTCTCCCTTACTGGACCAAATTTCCAGGTCTTTTTTTTTTAACGTTAAAACGCTAAATATCTTCCTTATTTAATGCAAGTAAGCCTTAAGTTAATAGAGGTCTGATATATCACTATACATTTTGTTATCACCTTAGAATTAAAACATTTTTTGCACTCCACTTAAGCATTTGTTGGTAAATAAGATTCTTATTATAAACATCTGTTGGTAAATAAGATTCTTATTATAAACATCTGTTGGTAAATAAGATTCTTATTAAAAGCATCTGTTGGTAAATAATATTCTTATTAGACATTGATATAAGAATTTTTATTATTCTGTGATATAAAAATTCTTATATCAATGTCTTGTACCACATAATTGTTGCTGATTATAAAGGAATGTAATTAGATAAATCCTTGTAGTTTTTCAAAAGAGTAATTATTTTAGACGAAGAGGAGCTATTCCAATGTGTATTTATCAAAATGTACTTTATTTTGATAATATTTATAATAAGTCTCATGCTATGGCCAGGTTCATATTTTTATATTTGTTGCTTTTAACTCACTCTCAGTCCGCTTATAATAATATAACGTCTAATTCATATGGATTTCTACAACTCTGCTTAAATAACAAGCATAACAAAGCATCACTTTGAAGCAAAACATTCCCATTCACTATAGGTTCTAATAAAATAATTATTCACTTTTAATACGGCAACTTGCATCTTCAATCAGAAATCTCGACGAGACAAATAAGATTTTAGTTTTATAAGTTCTTCTATTGCAATAGACTTTCATTGTCTTTTCTAATTCAGGTTATCAATAGCTAATTGAAAATCAAGAATATATGATCAATTTTCTTTTTATACTCAATCATAATTTCCACTTTTGTCTCATTTGAGTGGTATAACCACACACATAAAACCACATTAATACTTCCAATTTCGCTATCAAAATAAAATAGAATTTCAGAAAATAAAACGTTAGATAGGATTTTGTATGACTTGTTTAACAAAGATTTTTCTTTGAGGTCCAGCACTCGAGTGATCATCTTTCTTCTGTAAATCAGAATTATAACACTGGTACTCCATGCATATTTGAGGATTTATCTGCTTGCTAATTTCTTCTGCTTCCTTAAGAGATTCACCAAAACTTACCATCATTTCTTTGGGTCTTTTTATTTTACGCGCCTGACACAACCTGTCTATAGATGGTAGTCATCAGTCCCATTTCTTCATGGTCACTCCCAACTTATAATTTACTCTCCACTTTCTTCTTCTCATCATCACCTTTGGCAGTTTGAAGGTTACCAGAGTGTCCTAACCACCTTTCCAAAATTTGGTTCCCTCTTATTTCCCTCGATCATCCCGGCACAAAAACTTTGTACACACTTCTATATAGTAATCATCTATCCTCCATAGGTATTCTTATTGCATTGGATCTAGAGGTAACCTCCATGTTTCCCACATTGCACATTGTCTTCCAATGCTTCCAGGCATCAGGATCATGGAACCCACTTCGCCCACCCTCACTTTCAACATGAAAAAGTTGGTGAAATACTGCAATGTGTCTAAAAGCTTCCTAAAAAAGAACTTATATTTTAAATTATTGGAATTATATTTACACAGAAAAGTTGTTTTCTGAAACAGGTTATCGAATTTCTAAAATTAAGAAAAAAGTTAGATTAGATAAATAGATAGATATATAGAGAGAAAAATATATATAGAGAGAAAGAGAGATTATTGCAAACTGATTTTGCAAACCTTTGACCTTTTGTGTTTTACAATGAAAGGCTTATAGAAAATTACAGTTTATATAAATAAGTCTTTAAATACATATAAATAAATAATCAATAAATAATATTCTAAATACATTATTTCTATTTGATATAGATTGTTCGAATAACTATGGTAACATTTCAGTTATGAATATTCTTCAAACTGATATAAACGAAGAGAGTGCAATTTAAGTTTACAAGCACATTAATATGCTAAGCTGCCTGGCTAACGGTTGGTAACCTACAACACCGGAAGATAACCAAAGCACTGGCAGAATAACGTAAGAGTAACTGTACATTTAAAAAACCTATAATGACTTTTATAAAAATTTAAAATAAATTTGCTGTTAATGTTTATGAAAACAAACTAAATGCTAAAAACAATGTATTAGTCTCCTTTTTATCACTATACAAATTATATATATTTTTTTGTATCACATGTTTTCTGATTTATGAGATCTTTTTATGTTGACATACAAATTTAAATAATAATTTGTTTACTTGCAACTGTGTACATCTACTGTGTTTGTACAGAGTTTACATTTGACATAACAACACCAATGGAATTGACATTCACAGCGCTCTTTTATGTTGACTTTCTGAGTGTTGTATCCTCTTCCACAGCACATGAGGTTGCATCCATCCATTCCTAGTGAAGTTCTGTTGCACGTCCGTCCTTGCGTTCCTATTTATAATGTACAAGAAGTTAGTTAATTTAATTTCTGAGCAATAGAGTTTCCCATTAACATAATCCTTTTTTTCATTGTTTTAAATGTCTGAGCCTCCCTTTCAACTACTTAGGGTTATGGGGAGAGATTAAAAACCACGAATAAAATTAATATTTATAAGTGAGTTTTTTCTTTTTGTGATTTTGTTTGTTCCCAGGAGCTCCAAGACTTTTGGTGCTTCTGTGAATACCCAGCACAAATTAGATACCATTTTTTCTTTAAAGAGAAGTACTATATGTGTGTAATCGGAAAATGAAAATTTTCTAATTACACACATAGAATGCGTAGGTAGAAATTAAACATATTTGTTCTATAGCCTGTAGGAGGACTAATATAAATAAATAAACAGCCAATAAATCAATTTAGATAAATAAATTAGAATTTTCAGTTTAAAGTGAAAATTTTGCGGAGATTACGAAGGCTTCTTGGCCACGATTTAAGTAGGAAATATTTATTCTGAAGAAATGTAAATTTTCTTGTGCTCTTAACTTAAAAATAAATGAACTAATATAATGATGATGACGATATATTTACCTAATGATCCAAGAGTTGCGTTGGGAATACAAAAACTTGGTGATTCGTCAACATAAATAAGGTCATTTGCACTTGGTAGAGTGAATCTAGGATCCTTTATCTGGAGTTTCCCCCTTTTGTTTATTTTGACTTCAGTTGCACCATCGTACTTATCTCGAAGAAAATCACCTGAAACATAAGATAATTTAATATTCAAATAAATAAAGAAATGCTTAATCTGACTGATGAGAAAAATTTCTGGAATAACTGAAACTGAGTCAGTTTATTTTAACGAAGCATATTATCTTGCTTAATCATGTAAGTAAAATCATAATATACTAAGAATGAGTATGGAAGTAGCTAAAATAAAATGTCATTCAATTGAAATTTTCTTCCACATATCTGCCATATAATTGTATATGCTATATATTTGTTAATTTGTTCATGATCCTATGCTTTCTTTTCTTTTCGAAGAGTGTAAAGGTTTACCAGCCACGAATCGAACCCGGATCTCCTGCTATCCGGGCCGGTGCACTTGCCAATTGTGCTACCAGGACGCGCCAGGTATCTCATTCAATTCCCTCTACATTGGCGAGAGCCTAACCTACGAGAAAGACAAGAACTTCGTCTTACACTCGAAGGAGCTGACATTGTCAAGCTATTTGTCGACTCTCGTAATTTACTTTGTTTAATTCGAG
>KZ808213.1:73627-85188 GCA_000696205.2 Oncopeltus fasciatus
AATATTTCTAGAAATATTTTACTTTAGAATAAAGTCGAATTAGTTATCTAATTCTCTTAGATTCCCTTTAAATTAGTTGTCTACATGAAAGGGCTTTGTTTATCACAACACAAGTTTAATTGTACGAGAGAGCATTATAATTGTCATTAAATGATTTTATATGGGGTTCGGTCATGGTAGATTAAAAAAAAAATACAAATTAAAAAAAAAGTGTATTTTTTTAAAAGATTATCTGGATCTACCTTGACCGAACCCCAACTGAAGTCATCTAATAATAATATATACGGTAAAAAACTCTCATTTTGAACATTATAATTGTCTTTCAAATATATTTTTTTAGAGTAATTATAATGCATTTGTATTTTTCGTTTATTATGAAATCAAACTATGCAGAATTAAAGAATCAGCTGTTGGATAAAATTTATTTTAATGCTCTTACCAATTTCACGAAATAGAGGTAGTTGCTGCCAGCAAGTAATGAGGCTACAGGACCCAGACACTCCATGGCACTTGCAAGTGACCCGTGACATGGTTATTACTGCCTGAAATACAATCACCTCAGTCATCATTAAGCATTCAATAATATATATTTTTTTTAACAGGCCACGAACAAAGGTTTGCTATATCTTTGTGGCTTGGTGCTTTTTGGGATGCTGTCTCATATGCCTCGCTAAAGTAAGGCTATAATTCCAACTATGCATTCTAACTCGTGGGATTTAATATTTTGTCATACAATTTTTTTTTATAGAAAAAAGGGCTTCAGAAATTGATTCTGAGGTCAATGCAACTTACTTCCTTAGTAATATACAACAAAAAGAAGACACTTTAGTATATACGACTTAAATAAGCAGATTTTTCCTGGTAATAAGCGTAAAGACTAACAATATTTNAGATCTCTCCCCCTTTCTGCTTAAATTGGGAAAACAAGGCTCCCTTTCACTGAAAAATCCTTAGTGATGGGCAAATATAAATTTCCAGCCCCCCCCCCCCTCCACCCTTAGCTTTCTTTTCTTACTTTTCTGTATCGCAATGGCGGTCCCTTAATGATGATGCCAGAAGCGATAGTTCTTGAGATTCGAATCCATATTCAGCTAACCTATACATACCTAGGCTATCTTGGTAGATAAAGGTTAGCTGTTAGTTAGCATATCTTTATAAGTTGTCAAACCCTAACTATTTCTAAACCGCAAACAAGCTTTTTATTTTCGTAAATTCAGTCACCCATTTTAAAAGGAGCTTTCTTTAATGTAACAATTATCAGTTATTCATGTCATTATTACATAGCATTTTATTTAGCATGGCTCATTAATTTTAATTATTAATTTTCCTTTTTACAATATAATTATGTTGATAAGATTAGATATTTACTATTATATGTATAATAGAGGGAGAGATTAGATTAGTTATTTATTGTCATAGGATGTACATCCTTTCTTCCTGGCAATTTCAGGCTACTTATAATTTACAGTTTTTAATCCTAATCCATTTCCAAACAAAACGAAAAAAACAACAAAAAATATACAAAAAAAAGAGTGGGATGGAGAGAGAGAGAGAGAGAGAGAGAGAGAGAGAGAGTGATGGAGTGAGTGAGAGAGTGAGAGAGAGAGAGAGAGAGAGAGTGATGAAGTGAGTGAGAGAGTGAGAGAGAGAGAGAGAGAGAATGTAGTCTTCAGGTGTATCAATATAACTCAACTCAGTAGCATTATATAATTGAAGATGAGTGCTGGTCAATAATGCATTGAATGCAGAATCCCCCATATTTTATCTTTATTCTCGAGAAATATTTTACCCCTTTAAAATCGAGAAATATTTTAAGAGCGTTTTTGGAACGCCTACTTGTAATAAGAGAAAATTATGTGGCCAAGATAGAGGTGTGACTAAGTACATATACAAATTTGGATATAGCTTTCGTCAAGAAACTGAAGGTTATATACATGGAGTTTTATACATTGAACGCACCAAGCTTAGGAATCTGATTGAAAATCTAATGGAATTGAATTTTACCTAAATCATTCAAAAGTTCAGTAATTACGAACAAATAGGATCGTTTTTGAGGATGATATCTTTATGAAATCAATAGAAGAATCTGCTGAATGTTGCCGATGCAACTATTTTTGGTGAAATAGTTTTAAATGAGAAAACTATTCAACTATTGACTTTTAATTTTGATATCATCAGATTACAAGATGTTAAGTAAACAGAATGTAATAAATAAAGATTATTGTGGAGGTCCCGTGTGCCCAAGTGTCATGAACTTATATATTACTTAGTGTTAGGAACTTTTCAAGACTAAGTCTAGCCAGAATTGAGAATCGAATGGCCTAATCCAGTTCTTTGCTGAATTTGTACTTGAAGCTAATCCTGACAGATCCCTTACGAACAGCAAAATAAGTCTGGCTTTAATCGATTGACATCATAATGCTGCTCAGTGTGAGAGCCATGCTAGGGCTGCCAGCAAGCAAGATTCGGCATGGTATATGCTCCCCGCTGATATCGAGGGTGCAGTCTTTTGAAAGGCGGATGGGAGACGCCATCCGATAGCTTCAACATCTGCCGATAGCTTCCGATTTTCAGCGGGAGACTGATCTAATCATTCGGGGGATCTTCAATTAGGATGCTGAAGCAGAGGAAGTCGTCCATGAAGATGCTGTGCGAAATAAGATTTTACTTGAAAGGATCAGACAAATGGTTAATTCTGAATTTGATAAACTATCAGTTGATATCTGCGCTGGGGTAGACAGTCTTCATTATCAGTCAAGTTAATGGCCTTAGCATAAACTATTATCCTTTTCATGGTGTTCAGGGACTTGCCATACATTCGGTGAATGTGGGATCCAACAGTTGGACATGTAAAAAAAAAAAAAAAACTGATTCCCAAGCGGTCAAATGTCCACATAACATAGTGCAGTTAACGAATTGGCATCGTTGGCCTAAACGGGCAAATATTCAACAAATTAAATCAGAAGACTTCACAAGTTTTAAAAAGGAGTTTTGGATTAATTAATCATAATGGTCAACAATATTCCAATATTTTCGTTTTAAAGGCGAATAGAAAAGGCCTTCAGTTTGGTTCTGATAATCAAGTAATGAAGACGTACCCTCCAATGACCCTAAGTGGTTGCAAGGGAGGCTAACACGGAAAAAAAAATAAAGACGCAGAAGTTACATCAAGTACAAAAGGGGATATGGCATTTATATTCACACGAATTCTTCCCATTTGAATTAAGTACTGAGTCAATAAGCGACCATGATCCTCCTTCACCACAGGGCCAATACGAACTTACCCTCCTTCCTGCTTCGTTGTTGTGGAGGTTCATGAGAGCTCTGCCTTGGCGATGTGTACCACGTCGATAGCGACTCTCTCGCTCTCGTACATCAACAAAGCTTTGGGTGAACCTGGAATTAGCCAAATGCTATATCACCCACACAGTTTAAGATTAATTATAGTGATTGGCAGTATATATATTCACTCTCTCTATACTCTAAAATTTTTTGAATATTGATTCTACGTCAAATAAAAATGGAAAGTCAACTTTGAAGTTAAGGGTAGAATTTCCAGCCTTCTCCAGCGCTTCTTCAATCTCACCTAACTCTGAAATTTCCAGTTTGACTATATGCTTTTTTTTTTTTTTTTTTTGTAACGGACTCTTCAGGCAAACTCAAATTCTAAAAATGTTTTATCTCGAAACAATGTTTTGTTTTGGTTAATTAGAATAAAAAACAAAAAACAAAATCACTTTGTCAATTTCAAATAAATCATAAATTATCACCTGAAGAAAGCATTTAATTAAAAAATTATTACTCATTACGTATGTCCTAGGATGGTGGCTGTTTCTTCGCAATAAAGTATATATCTGTCAATCTACTAGTTAAAAATTATTAGTGAATTGGGGATACAACTAGTCATCCTCGCCTACCCTATACTATCTTTTTCACAATTCAAATATTGCAGTAAGAATCCTACTGCTGGGAGAAGTTTTTTTTTTTTTTTTTTTTTTTTTTTAATCGATCCCTTTGTGGGAAATTTATTTTTCTTTCCCCCCAAAAAATAAAAAAATAAAAAGATGAAATGAAACTTGCCTGTAGCCATAAACGAGGTTATCTCCGCAGCCACCCCACTTCCAGTCCGCATGTAGGTCTTTTGGTCGGGATGCACGAGAGCAGGAGCACGAGGACAGCTGACCATCCCTGCAGTGTCTTGCGAGCGCGTATGCGACGCCTGCTGAGCTCACCGCGTGGACGAACGCAGACTCACGGCTCCCTGTAAGTAAGGTACTTACTTCAACAGGCAACTATCGTCGGCTTATATGCTAGAAGTGACGTAGAAGTAATATAGATATCACCGTTCATTGTTCTACATAAATCCTACGGAAAGAAAAAAGAGGAATACTCCAATATGCCTTGGCAACACATACATGCACTTCCAACAATAAATAGAAGTAGTATAACAAGAAAAAAGAAATGCTTTAAAACATTATTTATATATAGATGTGTACTAGGCTTCTACGGTCTCCAGGAATGTACATTAATGTTTCTTCTGTGCTTGACCATCTAGTAAAGTTTCTTCTTGCCAAGCTTTCGCTCACATGTGAAGGCTTCTTCAGGCTTCTTGAAAGTAGAATGAGCTATTCCACATTCAGCATTGAAGAAGCCATCACATATTGTAAGAAAACTTGGCAAGAAGATACATTACTACAAGGTCAAGCCTGGAAAAAATATTTATGAATTTCTTCAAATGAATGAACAGACATTGACAATGAACACATGTATTCGGCCACGAGGATGGACAATGTCCGAAAGCGCTCGCCAACAGAAGATGGTTTGCAGAAACCAATGAAGGCGGATAATAGAAGGTATGATAGTTCCATAGTCATTGGTAGTCATAATAACCCTTTAGATTATTTACATCTCTTATATATTTAAATCTATAATAATATCTAATATCCGAGATATAGTTTTCTATATTTTCTTAGACATGTAACATTTAATTGAGGAAAATCCTGAAAAAAGATCAATTATTTTGTGACTACCGGTCAGAACTCCATAATTTGAAAAACCTGCTGGATGGCATCCACTACACATCAGACCCCTTAATACTATTAATGAAATATATAATGAATGTATGCCTTGAGAAATACATATTCGAATTTAGAAAAAAAAAAAAAAACGTATGTGAGTACTCACACTACACCAATATTAAAAATGTGTCGTAATAATGAAGGCATTTTCCATTCTCTGATTTATGTGTATATGTATATATATGTCTATGTATGTGTGTATATGTACATGCTATTTGACTTTTAAATGCATGAGGAATTATTATAGGAATTGCCTTAAATTCCGCAATGAAATATATTGTGCAAAGAGAAACTTCGCAGGTGAAAAACATTAAGTAAGTCTGTAGTTGCTGTTGGAATGTCTTCTATTGACTTGATTGAGGTGATAATGATGAATCAGAACTTAACAGTATGCAATTGGCGTTTGGTACAGTGCTAGGCAAGCTTTTAGTAGAAATTACCGATATCGTTGAGAGGCCCGAAGACAGACGGATCTTGCACAGTGGAGCAGTTCCATCTCCTCGACTGGAACTGGTATTGGCATTCGGAGATGGCGGTTGAGACCCCGCTGGCGATTGCTGGCATGTGGTCAGGATAGAGCTGGCAGAGGCGGAGTTGGCCGGTGGACAGACCTTCCACCGAGTCACAGGAACTATCTGCACCTCCCGCCCACTGGACGCTCCTGAAGCAGATATTGTACCCACAGATCAACTTTAGTTGTAGTCCTTCTTTGGGAACATATATATGTATGTATTTCCAAAATATGGAAAATAAATACATTTATATGGTTTTGTATACAAATCTGATAAATTAAGATTTCTGATTGGGGAATGTAAAAGAAATATATCCATAGAAAGTTCATGAAACCACTTCCTAAAAGTAAATTATGATGGACAGGATATGAGAGAAAGGGTGATAATAGAAATTTTGGAATGCAAACCCACTTTTAGTAGTTCAAAAGGAGAGGTTTTTTGACCGTAGATGATTTAAGTTGGGGTTCGTTCAAGGTAGATCCAAAAAAAAAAAAAAAAAAAAAAAAAAAAAAAAAAAAAAAAAAAAAAAAANGTAAAGAGTGTAGTAACCACACAAAAATAAAAAAATTACAAAGAGTAAAATTTTCGGGAATATTTTACTTATTGTAAAAATGGTTTTTTCACAAAATATTTTTTTGCTTCTATTAAAAATGTAATTAATTAAATTAAAACTTGTTATCAACAGATAACTCAATATGATAAACTAGACCTATTTAGGGCAGATCTGTAAAACATTTTCTTTTAAGCTAGATAAATTACTCACGGTTTCAGCCAGGACCTGAAAAATAAAGTACTTCGAAATTAATGGGAAATTATTCTATTTTATTATTGCCGACGTTTCGACTTAACTTGTACAATACTAGTATCATATTTCCGCCCTGATGATGACTTACACGTTAACTCGAAACGTCGGCAATAATAAAATATTTACCTAACAATTATGGAGTATTTTCTTTTTCTGTTCCTGGCCGAAACCCTGACTAATTTCTCCAGCATGATACTCGACGGCGAAGGAACCTCCAACCATGTCAACTTGCTTTTAAACTTAAAACCATCGATCCATTTATTTTTTTGCAAATAACGTAAATAGAATCTATTTAGTGTTAGGGCTTAGGAAGGCAAGATGGAGCACCCCCTGGTCGAGGGGTCTCACCCCCTGGTCCGCGGACAATGGCAGGGATTAGCCGCGACTTCCCAGCCATCAGACAAAGACAGCCCGAAGCGTGCAGCCGGTCAGCACGTGCCTGTACTCCCCGCTTTCCGCGCTACAGCTCCCAATTAGCATACATCAACTCCGGATTTACATTGAGCCATATTCTGCTCCTTGGGACAACTGAAGGAGAGGTCGGTAACAAGAGAGGCGTCTTGGAAGCATATAGGATCAAGTTCGCTTCCGATTGGTATTTTTCTGCCAGGAACTCCTGAAATTTTTGATATTTGCCAGAACAAATAAAAAACTCATTTTTGGCCTGAAATAATCTATATTCACAACATAATTACATAGAAGGCTATTAGCTTAATATTCTCATGATTTAGGAATCATGATCTCTCAGGGTTATCTTGAGTTAATCCTACTTCGGTGAAACTTTACTTCTAAATAGTTTTCCCTGAAATATATGTAATTACTAATCGGTAAAACATAAACATGGACAGTTTCATTATGGACCAATCACTCTTAGCTAAATTGGAAGGAGGTTTCTCAGCTGTTTCTATAACACAGATAATATAAGCGCTTCTCTGGGGTCAATTTAACTCCAGAAAGTACTTTCTATTCAATGAAACTGAAAAAATAAAACCTAAGAAAAGCTATACATAAGTCACCATGTTCGTAAGAAACATACACACACACATATATATTTATATATAGAAAAAATAGAAAAAAAAAAGCATATATAGAAAATGAAAAAATCGCGGCTGCGATATGTAGCAATCAAGAATAAGTGGGATAGAGAGTGCAGCGCGCACACACACAAAAATCATATCTTTTTAATGCTCCCTGTGATTTTTTCTTTTTGTGAGTTGGCTGCACTCTCTATTCCACCTGTTCTTGATTGCTATATATATATGTATATTTATAATTAGGAATATATAAAAGATAAAGAAGACCTAACGCAAAGACGCATAATAATAAGGAAGAAATAAAAGAGTGAAGAAGGATGGTTGAGCCTTGTCTCCTATACAACCCCTATATAGCCATCTCAGTAACGTTAAATTTGATCTTTATTGTCCTTTTCATTTTGTAAATTCAATTATTCATATACTACTACCTATGCCCATCTTTAACGAGACATTTGAATTATTCTTAGTTTATTAATATTCTGCTTTGGTTTTTTCTTGTAAGACCCTCAGGGTCACAGAGGGAGGGCATATATGCATGTAATCCCTCTCATATAAACCCCATTGATCAAGGCAGGCTTTTATTTCCTGATAAAAACCTGTCCATGGCGGGACTCGAACTTATACCAGCAGGCTTAAAAGTCCCCAACATTTTCCTTCAGATAATCTGATGCCACGATGCATGACAGACGTTCTCTGGAATTGCAGCATTGGTAACACTGATAAGCGTCTCGCGAAGTAATTAAGTAATCGTAGTAATTGTTCGTCGACACGCAAGTAATTCCACAAGCCTGAGCAAAAATAGGGGATGTGTATTGCCATTCGTGGCAGATGCGTTTGTCTTTGCTCCTAGATATCCTGAGGTAGTTCCTGGATCCCATAAAGGAAGAACTTGAGTAGTGTACACAAGACAAAGTACGTGGCTGTCGGTACAGATTGGTACCCAGTACTTATTACCTCTTTGGAAGGATTAAGAGTTGTAAAGTATTGGCATGTTGATTATCACGGCAATTTTTTAAAGGATTAAATGGGTATTTAAAGGTTGGGTAAATTCATAAATCTGGCTTAAAATGACAAATTAATTTAATCACATTATATTATTAAAAGCTCTAATTCTAGTGCAAAGTTACCATCGAAAAGCATAAAAAATGTGTTTTTTAATAAAAGGTCTTACGAATTATTTCTTAGTTGGCTCTTGTTATAAATCTCTTCGCGAAAGCCAACTACAAGTTAATTCGCACGCAGCCACACTTCGAAATATCTCTTCCCTACAGCTGAATCATGGATACGCGTTCTTATTCGTCAGTGGTGTCTCAGAAATTGTTGAGCGCAAAACATTTACGTATTTCTTGTGTGTTCTGTTGTTTATACGTATAAGTATTGTTATAATTANTAAACTCGAAGTAGCTGACATTGTCATGCATTTTGTCGGCTCTCGTCATTTATTATATTAAATTTTAATTTTTAAATATTTTTATTTGTGGTTTTATTTATCCCACGTAAATTATAAATAATTAATGAGAGGGAACAGAAAATAAAAAACTATCTGTCCTCGCCAGGAATCGAACCTGGACCTCCTGCTATCCGGGCCGGTATGCTAATAAATCCATTACACCACTAGGACTAGCCAGTTATCTCATGGAATATCACTGACGACGAACAGGGGGTACTCATGCCACTAAAATACTTTATTAAATTTCTTATTTATAATGAACCTTTCGTAAAAGATATATTGAACTTAAATGTTAGAAAATTTCATTGTATACATAATATTTATTATAAACACTATCATAAGACTATAATTATTTAATTTCTTCTAGCTTTAACTCCTCCGCCTTAACAAACGTTAATTGTTTATTAGTTAAAAATGAATCAAATAAGGTAAGGATAGAAACTTTTTTTTCTACAAAATTAGCGAAGAATAGTTTTTGCTAAAATAAAAATAGTAAAAAATATTTCTGTAATTTTTGAGGATTAATTTATTATTAAAANTAAATTTTTATCAAGAACTTTTAAATTATAATTGACAAAATTGTGCTTGCCCCACTTTTTGGAGTACGTTTTATGTCATTATGTTAAAAAATATGTTTTCTGCCTTGTGTATTTATAAAATGTTTTGCTTTGTTTTCTTTTTGGGTTTGTTTAGGAAGGTATGAGGTGATAAATATATGATGGAGATATCAATCACCAAAGTCAAAACGTTAAATAATTGTGAGAAATAAAATAAAATATATGTTTACTCCAAACCTTTATATTTTATTAAACTGATGTTTTAATGGAAGTAATTTATAAAGCATTATAAAACAAGTCTCCCAAGAAAGAAAATGAAAAAAAAAGAAAGAATGAATTGATAGGTTATTACCCTCAACTTCCATCTTTAGTATAGGGTGAAGAATTATAAACTATTTAAGACCTTTACAATGTAAAAAGTAAATTTAAATCCAGATTCGAACGAAAGGATAAGCATAAATAAAATAGATGATTGGAATTACCATTTCCCTAAGAAACAAACGAAATTAATAATTTTGCCCTAGATGTTATTCAAAATAAGGTGATAAGGGCGAGCACTATCTTTACTGTGTAATTCAAACTTCAAAGAAGAATTCGTTCACTGTTTAAGTAAATTCTCTGTATTAAAATAATTTCGACTATAATACGTATACGGCATTAATATACTGAACATCGAAAAGAGGATTTTAGTTTCTTATTTAAAACTACTACATATAAAATCATTCTGCACTTGCAACAGTCAATATTTCTATGAAATTTTCCGGGAATGGTAGGTAATAATAAAATTTTTATATTTATGATTATTATAAATATCGATTCTTTTCATAAAAAGCTAATTTTCCTTCTTTTTTTTTTATTTTAGTTTATTACCTTTTATAAATACTTTTAAAAAAATAATAACTCTTTGTTTACATTAAAAATGTTTCGAAGTTCCGCGCCTTCTAGTGCAGCCTCATTTTACTGAATATATATTTAGTGTACTATTATATTAAACTGTCATTAACCTGCCGTTATTTATGACAGCTATATAAATATATAGCTATTATAAAAAAATAAACAGGAGAAGGACGACGGTGAGAGGACAAGACGTAAAATCCAACCGAAAAGTAAAACATCGAGAAACAGCAGATCAAGCCAGCTGTACAAGAAGAAAAAAAACATATTAAAATAACTTATATTATTTATTGACCAATGGAATTCTATAGTCGATGTATAATGCAAACTTTTTTTTTCCTCTTCAAAAACTTAGAAATGGATGTTTATAGATTTTCTTATAATAAAATCAATGAAAAGGTGTATACATAACGGCCTAATACTATAAAATAGGGAGAGGTTGTTACTAGAGATGACGGAACGACTAAGGTTACTCATGTTGGTGAGGAAAGGGTACATGTTAAACGTAACTTACATGAATGAAATTCAAACTTGTACTCGAAGGGAGCGGGAATAGGGAGGTCATTAGTGGAAGCGTAAACAATGTTTGAAAAGGGTCTATAACGGTTTACACAAAAGATGAAACTCCTGTGTTTGTAGAAGATTAGCCAAGATCTCTCCCCCTTTCTGCTTAAATTGGGAAAACAAGGCTCCCTTTCACTGAAAAATCCTTAGTGATGGGCAAATATAAATTTCCAGCCCCCCCCCCCTCCACCCTTAGCTTTCTTTTCTTACTTTTCTGTATCGCAATGGCGGTCCCTTAATGATGATGCCAGAAGCGATAGTTCTTGAGATTCGAATCCATATTCAGCTAACCTATACATACCTAGGCTATCTTGGTAGATAAAGGTTAGCTGTTAGTTAGCATATCTTTATAAGTTGTCAAACCCTAACTATTTCTAAACCGCAAACAAGCTTTTTATTTTCGTAAATTCAGTCACCCATTTTAAAAGGAGCTTTCTTTAATGTAACAATTATCAGTTATTCATGTCATTATTACATAGCATTTTATTTAGCATGGCTCATTAATTTTAATTATTAATTTTCCTTTTTACAATATAATTATGTTGATAAGATTAGATATTTACTATTATATGTATAATAGAGGGAGAGATTAGATTAGTTATTTATTGTCATAGGATGTACATCCTTTCTTCCTGGCAATTTCAGGCTACTTATAATTTACACTTTT
>KZ808213.1:98266-109058 GCA_000696205.2 Oncopeltus fasciatus
TGAAGGTGGTATATATATATACATATATACATATATAAAACCCGGCTCATTGGCGAAAAATCAATAGGAAACAAGAAAAAATTAATTATATTCATAGGGGATGTTAGCGTAGGCTTATTATCATTTCAACAAATTACTTTCTTTTTTTTTTACGTTAGCCTCTCACCGACGTAATAACTTCTCTACTCATCTAGCGGCTGAGGACGACGTAAAGACAAGCAGCTGACTATTCGTGGATCAAGAAAGAAAGTAGTTATTTGATGGAAAATCAGAGCTAAGCATTAATGGTCCTTTTATATTCGCGTTGGAGACATTACGATCCTTTAGACTGTTATTTTTTTCAATCGTAATTCAATGGAATGAAATTATTTAATTATTAGATGATTTTAGTTGGGATTCGGTCAAGGACCTTCCTTGACCGAACCCCTACTAAAATCATCTAATAATAATATCTACTGTCAAAAAACTCTCCCTTTGAAATTATTTAGATTTTTTTTTTAAACTGTAGGATTACAGAATAACTTTCTTTTAAGTAACTAATAATTCACAAACATGTGTCACAAATAATAAGGCAAAAGATAAACACTTATTATTAATGATGATGATGACTTATTCATTACTTTAAACATGTTAAATATATCTTATAATGTGTGAGTATCAAGATGGAGACTGACATTCAGAGCGACCGATCATCCTAATCTCTTGTAAGCTATCGACAGATATCTCCTACTCAACATCCAAGCAGTCCCTGAGCCTGCCACGTCCTGACAGACTCTCCCCTGGCTATCTCGTCCGGATCATTTCTCAAAGGGCATCTGTTTGTCGAACACAAGCTCTTCTTCCACTCTAGAAGTCAAAAGTTAATGTATTTGTCCAGAGTGGGTTGAAAGAGGCAGCCCTTCTTAAATTATTTCCATTTATTAAAAAAAAATAAAGTCCTTATTTTTATTACATAGATATGTCGGTATGTAGTTACCTTGGTAACTTCTCGATGTATGTAATTAATGTAGATTATGTGAGCAACTGGTTGTTTGACAGGCTCAAAAGTGTTTTTATTGTCCTTTCTTTAGCAATTCAATTATTAGCTATATTAAAGGTGCCATGAATAATCAAAATATAGAGTAATAACCATAATACTTATAATATGGATGGAAAACAAAAATTTCAAGACCGAAAGTAATTTTATTCTAAATCAGATAAATTGGTAATTAAGGTATTTAATTAAATCGATTTATACAATTGTACTTTAGATAAAATATTTAACATGTGGCTCTAATTGCAGAACACTCCAAAGTGTTCGGTTTACTATACAATTTTTATGATTAAATACTTTGTTATAATAAAAGAAGCTAGGTTTGAGAATTAACTAACTCATATCTAAGAAAGACCAATGAAAGAAATCCGATTCATTTACCATCTGCAACCAAGGATCAATCTTAGATCCCCTGCTGTTTCTCATATTTTTAATTTCCAACGAATTTGTTTGCGACAAACAATTTAAATAATCATAAAAAAGGACAAAATTCAAAAAATATCATTGGCTTTTCTTATCCTTCAGGATTGTTTGGGTTGATGACACATGGAATTCCCTTGAAAAGGTATCACTTAAATTGATTCACAGATAAAAATTGACGCTGTCAGTAAAAACTAAATACTTGGATGTAATAAAACATGAAAATATTGATAACAAGGAACAAATGAAATCTTTAATTGTTATTTTATTTTGGACATCTCATGTGGTTAAAAATTATTAAAAAATAATCGCTGTTATATGACATCCAGTATATTGGGTAGTAGCCCGAAGTGATATATTTATATAAAACAAAAGTATCTTTAGTTCTTCATCAGGCTAGCAATATTAAAAAGGATAAATGCTTATAGGCTCAACAAGGCCCTGGCTTTACCATCAGAACTCTTCTAACACAGTTGGAAACATCTTCGTTGACTTGAATATCCTCAACTTGATCTTCTGGAAGTTTCCAGAACATGTTATCAAGGTGCGTACTTCCATCTCTTCCAGGGTTCCGGCAGCCTCAGGCGTCATCGCGTTGTTCAATATTCCAAGCAGAAACCCCTTCCTTATTCCCTTGCTTAGCTCCTCCTCCCTAATTCCGTCTAATCTCGGGACCACTCGGCTTCGCAGACAATAATCCATCTCAAAATCTTGAATAAATTATTGTACGGAATATTATCTTTTAGTGATTACTAGAAAGGTGCGAAATATGTTTGTCTTTCTTTATACAGAAGGTATGGATCTGCTAAAAACTTAAGTCAAGTTTCAGTAATTCTAAAAGCATTGAAAATTTTAGGAGAAAAGAATTTTCGGAAACGGTATGTGGTTGTGTGTGCATCTGAAAAAAAATTATAGCCATACTGCTAAAAAGGATTTTTTAGGATTTTTTTTTTTTAGGTGCAGATAAGAATTCTAATTGAAGAATGTGAGAAATAGTCAAAAACCGTTTTCGATGTTTCTATACGTGTCGAGATAGAAAAAATGGCCCTATATATTAAGAATATTCTCTTAACTTTATAATTCAATCCAATTTCTAATAAGACTCAGAATGAAAAGTTATGTCCGACTAAAAATTTAATGGATCGCCTTTGATTTAACTTGCATTTTTGAAAATTTTTTTGAAAGCACCGTAGAGCACCATGAAAAAAGCTGTATGCCAAGTAAGTGAATAATGGTGCACCACTGTGACCCCTACAGCGCATAGCGCTGTTTCTGGTACAGTTCGACCGCTGTAACTACTTATTTAACGTTAGAATAAACCTCATGAGGAAATCAAGGTTTTCACGCTGGTACCATAATACCAAACTTTACTTTGGGAAAGGAAAGCACGTTCGTCGCCCATAGTTACTTTTTTATTAGCAAGCCTGGAATGGAGAGAAGTTGACCAATGACACCACTCTCAAATTAAATACAAATTATGTTCCCAGGGGGTAGCGAGGCCATCTTCATTTTAGTCGACGGGAAAGGTTTAGGGGTTGGAGTTGGAAGACAAGGTATGTGCTTGTGGATTAGGATGGAATTCCCTACCCGTCGATTCAAACGAAGATGGCCCCCTGACCTCCTGGGGACATAATCTGTAAATAATTTGAAAGTGGTGTCATTCGTCACGTTCTCTCCTCATGTGATTGTCATTGAATGCAATTTTTTTTTACTATTCATTGTAATCAATTTACAAAATGTTTTTATTTTTAACAGAATGTAATAAGTAAATAAAGGTTATATAAAACAAAGAA
The DNA here is from genome assembly GCA_000696205.2 of Oncopeltus fasciatus. Lineage (NCBI taxonomy): Eukaryota > Metazoa > Arthropoda > Insecta > Hemiptera > Lygaeidae > Oncopeltus > Oncopeltus fasciatus. The sequence continues at coordinate 101,513 of KZ808213.1, forward strand.
AGAATTTTCAATGATAATTGTCATTATGATATGCACTTGCTTNTATTAGCAAATTCCTTGGAGGACATGTCAAGCTTCTCAGTTAGGTGCCATAATTTCAATTACTCCACCATGAAAATAACTCTTTGCCTTACAGTGAATAAATAAGTGTTTCGTCGTGAACAGAAAAATTCACAAGCAGAGTCTTTCTGTTCGCGTTTGGCCATCATAACTACTTCATTTATAATAAACTAGCCAGGATAGCTCAGGGGATCCGTTCAAATCCCACCCAGGGTAAGCTTTTATCTATAAATAAAAGCTTGCCCTGAGCCATGGATGTTTAGAACGGAGTGGCAACCTGTAGACAGTCCCTCCCGCCATAACCATATGTTCGTGAAAGGGAGGCTAACACTAAAAAAAGAATAAAAAATTCCTTTGGCGATCTTAGAAGATTCTAAAAATAAGGAAACTTCAAAATATATACATATGGCTTTATGTATGTGTGTGTGTGAATTCGACTCTTAAAATAAATATAGTATTTAATTTTTTCATTTCATTCATATTTTTCAGTAAATCATTGAATGGGTTCGTAGATGTATGTTTAATATAATGGAAATGAATGATTCTATGTGAGAAAGCGAAAGGATGCCTCAAAGAAGCGTGAATAAAGATATTAAATAATAAGCTGCAGGACGCTTTCTGTCTCAATTCAAATTTATTTGAGAGATTATTACCCTCTCTGGTGGACTTGCAGGAAACTGAAAATCTTCGCATGGCAATGGAAAAAAAAAAAAAAATACATTGAAGGCGAGGAGAAAGGCTGGAGCGTGCTCTGCATTGTCTGAGTCCGGTATAAATCAAAAGTATAGGATGATTTAGGAGGCGGTAACCGGTGTAAATCACGTGGAGGGTCGCGGACAGGTTAGGTCCAATATCCGCCCTCGAGGATATAAATCTCTAGCCCCCGCCCACCCTAACCACACCAGATTTTAGACACGTTTCCTATGATCCCCTGGAAAAATCTTCATTTTCCCCGTGTAGTGCAGACATGTACGATGCAGGTTACTCAATTTCCCTAGGGAAATTTACTTGTCTTCCATAAAGCTTATAAGTGAAACATTTTATTTAATTTATGACTTGAAAAAAAAAAAAATAAAAACAATAAAATGTAGGAAATAAATTTATGCATCATACTTTGATCAGATTTATTGATACATAAAATTCAAGAACTCTTTGTCTAGCAGTATAGAAAATAAATGTTTCTCTTTGAACAGAAACACTTACTAACAGAGTATTTCTGTTCCAACATCGTAACTACTTCATTTATAACAAATTAGCCAGGATAGCTCAGGGGATCCGTTCAAATCCCGGCCATGGCAAGCTTTTATCTATAATATATATTTATAATCTGCCCTGAGCCATGGATATTTAGAATGGGGTAGCAACCTTTAGACAACCCCTCCCGCCATAACCCTATGTTCTACAAAGGGAGGCTAACACTAAAAAAATTTTTTTTTAAATTCCTTTAGCGTAGAAGATGCTAAAGATAAGGAATATCTATAAATAAAAGCTTGCCCTGAGCCATGGAAAATTTAGAAAAATTTACTAATCTTCAATAAAGCTTATTAGCTTGACATTGTATTAAATTTATAATTTGAAACATAAAACAATAAAATTTAGGAAATAAATTGATGTATCATACTTTTTTCTTATTTATTGGTAAAAAAATTTAAAGAAATTTGAAAATGTTAAAATGGTGATCCAGTCCCGCATAATTAAATTTTCATTATTTGAAACTTTTTTTTTTTGTTATTATTATAGTTTGTGTTTAACGCATCGCTGATATCTTGGTGTCTTGATTTATTTAACGTGAAATAAGTTTATTATATATGTATGATTATTTTTTAAATAATAAATTTTGAACATATTAACATTCAATTTTATTTTAATAACTCCTTGAGAAAAGAGAGTCCATTACTAGGGAAAGTAAGCCTAAAAGTTTGTCATATGTGTTTAAAGTTGTACGGGTTATTTCCAGGTTTTTTTTTTGTTGGTGAAATATAATGCTATTTTCCAGAAGTTGCGGTAACAAATAATATTCATTGAAAATTTTCAATATTTCAATATCTCGAAGGTGTTGTCTAGCCCAAGGGATCCATTTATTTCTCTGAAGCCCGGTGCTTACTCTGAAGTAACACCCTGAACAAAATCATGTTGAGAAACCAAAACATGCCCAGTCCCAAGATTGTTAAGAATAGGAAGATTACGTTCAGAAAATCTCTTTCCATGATAAAAAGTTATTGAAAAGGAGGTATAAGTAAAGAAAATAATCTCTAAATAGTATCATATTTGAAACATACATTTTTAGAAAATATATTTGTCTCAAAGAAAGAACCTCATTTCGAAAACTTTGGATAAGTATCGAAATATCAATGAATACACTTTATTGTTTGCTTGAAGATATTAAGAATAATATCACTTCAAAGATCTCATTAATTTTAAAGAATTACATTTGGCATAACCACTAAGAGTAAACCATTTAATAGTTTTAAGAGAAAATCTCTAGAAGAATATAACATTATATAACTTTTTTTTATTTAAAAAAAAAAGACACGGAGAAAAATACAATGAAGCAATGGTTTTTAATGCCTCAGAAATACACAGTTTGTACAATTTTTACCCACAGAAATAAATGTGAATAACAATGAACTTGGTTTTGATAGCTCATTAATAAGGTTTGACCAGCAATGCTTTTCATTTATTATATGCTTCAAAACCCTAACTAAATAACCCTAAATAATAAAGTAGCATCCTATGCTCAACTCATGAATAAACAATTTAAGGAGGGCAGATAATAAATCTTACTTATATGGGTAAAAAAGTGGCGTATATTCGCCTAATTAGTACTAACTATTGTTCGTAAACTCCTAAACTTAAACCAAAACAAAAAAAATAGGTCTGCCATGATAGGTATTCTCTATTGAAATCAATTTAAAAATCATCTATGGCAATTTAAAATATTTTTATTTTTAAATATTTTTAATACTGTAACACTTAAAGAATTTCATAGATTAATAAGTAAAAAATGAGCCATGAAAACATTATGAGAAATAATTTCAAAGTATACTAAATAATTGAGAAAATATGTATCACATATTCTGGTAACATTAGAAAAAAATTCACAATTTTTTATTGAATTTGCAGTGAAATGTTATCTAGTGTGTATTCATATTGTAAAGCATTTAAAAGTACTAATTTTTAGAGAATGTAGACAGGTGGAATGGAGAAGCATACGTACAGCCAGGACGGGGAGTGTTGGTGAGCTCGAGCGATGGAGACAGTGACCAGTAAGCAGAGCGGGAAGAGCACCATCCCACCACTTGCTCCAGCTTCCTGAAACAATCCCACAAGCTCAGTCTGGAGAACGTCTGGCAGTCACCTCCCTTCCATCTAGCAGTCACCTCCCTTCCACCAAGCAGTCACCTCCCTTCCACCTCCCTTCCACCTAGCAGTCACCTCCCTTCCACCTCCCTTCCATCTAGCAGTCACCTCCCTTCCATCTAGCAGTCACTTCCCTTCCATCTAGCAGTCACCTCCCTTCCATCTAGCAGTCACCTCCCTTCCACCTCCCTTCCACCTAGCAGTCACCTCCCTTCCAGCTAGCAGTCACTTCCCTTCCATCTAGCAGTCACATCCCTTCCACCTAGCAGTCACATCCTTTCCACCTAGCAGTCACATCCCTTCCATCTAGCAGTCACACTCCTTCCATCTAGCAGTCACCTCCCTTCCATGTAGCAGTCACTTCCCTCTCATTTGCCAGTCATTTTCCTCCCATCTAGCAGTTAAATTCCTGTCATCTAGCAGTCACCTTCCTATCTATTTGTCACCTCTCTCCCATCCAATAAACAAACATATGTCGTCTGCGTTCTAAAAAAATTGACGTCTGAGGCAGTTTACACATGCTGTAAAAAATCATTTGTTCAATATATATTATTGTTGATATTAATATAATTATTTCTTGGTTATTTAGTTTCACAAATATAATTATCGAAGTAGCTTGGGTTTAATTGCTGTTGAAGTTAGCACGTTAGCAATTCTAATGCTTTTAATTTTTGTTTGATATTGTATGTATCAAAAGAGCATCGGTGATACAGGTGGCAGCGTCCTCGAAAACGCTCTAAAAGCTCTAATAAAGCCATATATCAGAAGAGGTTGTGATCTATTATTTACACACCAAGTACGTAAAATCTTCACTAACCAAGGAACATAGAGAGACAGATCTGAAATTCCCATAAGTCACACAATGTACACGGACCTTAGAACATCCTTAGAGCTCTCCACACCCTAAAAGTCAGAGTCAATTGTAAAATAATTTATTTCTGTGATCGTATATTCTTTCTTAGCTTTGACTATTTCATGTAGAATGATGAGGAGGTTAGAAATAATAAATGGAGTCCTTTTTGTTGGTTGTTAGAGTTTTATTTGCTTTAAAGGTTTTAATTGCTATCAATCTGTCAGTTTTGGGTTTGTCTTTGCGCACGAATGTGAAGAAATTATTTTTATTTGAAAATATTGGAGTCATTTAGATAGAAATTTAGGTGTTAAAGCAGACTAATGGAAAAAAGTTAAAAAAAAAAAAATCAATAGGTTTAGTTGAATAAATTAAAAAAACAACTAAAGCTAATGACTTTCCAATTAACTGTCTGTAACGGGGTCTTTAGAAGCAATCAAGACTATTAGAAATTTCAAATGAATACAATTACATCAGTCCATAATTTTTAACAAAAATTGTCTTTAATATGTTAGAAATGTCTTTAATTAGATGAATTGTATTTTATACGCGTTATACATCTCACGGAATAATGCAATTTCACTAGATGCACCAATTTCACTAGTGAAAAAAAAAATCAGAAATTTTATATTTTGATCTTTAAAATCTGAAAAAACTGTTGCATGGTGGAATATCGGGACAGTTCTTTCAAGATTTGTAAAACATTGGGTACATAAACGTAACCAGAACTGGATTCAAAGCATAGGTGTTTCTTGGCCTAAGAGATTTTGTCGCTCCAAAAAACCACCGGTAGGAGGGATTTGTCCGACCCACGATATCCCTTAAGACATTAGTCTTTCAAATGACAATTTATATTATAAAACATTGTTTATTAAAATTATAACTCATCAAATCTTCCAGGAAGTCACTAATTAACTACCAGCAGTTAATGGACAGGTGGATTGCACGAGTAGGGGGTAAAGACGAATGCTTAGCGAATGCACCCTAAACGATCATGTTCACTATGGAAATATACAATTCCCGACCAGTTTCAATCTTGATGCACCCTTCGTAAAATGTACTTCGGGGTGGAATTTTTTTGGCAGAGTATCTTCAGACCTTGGGCTATCCAATGGTTGTAACAGTATATGACAAGCTTCTCACTGTTGAAACCCCCAAGTGTCTTACCATAATGTCCCTGTATAAATGCTTCTTACTTCACTGACTAGAGATAAACAATTTTGAAAAATATATTTGTATTGTTTCAGTTCTAAACTGAAAATGTATTTACAAAGATAATTGGGGGTATTTATGAACAAAAAAGTATGGGCTTGTGGTTGAAAAGAGAAAAAAAAAATACTTAAATGTTGTTTTAAATTTTTTAAATTTTTTTTTTTTTTTTTTTTTTTTTGACTACACAGATTAAGCTCTGGAATTTTGGGGGTTCTGGGGGAGGAAGGCGGAGAACTCCCTTGCCTCCTTAAGGTAATTTTTGTGGGCGGGAAGGGAAGATCTCATGATGGAAGGAACGAATGAGGGACAACCTTTTTGGTTCATGAAATAATCATTATTTTCCCTAATCTGAAAATTAGGGAGTTCGTGTCTACAGTAATTGCTGTATAATGGCTTCCCTTTTTTACTTCACAACTAACATGGATAGAAATTACTCGCCAGAATTAATTGGCTTTTGCTTTTACTGAATAAACTGAAATTGTTCGAAATGCGGTCGAATGTTTTCATTTTTCTAGCGCAATGTATGTGCTTATTAATTAAAAAGAATTAAAATTCAAAAGATCTAAGATTTAATTCAATCTTAAATAAATAAAAAAAAAGGAACTAATGAGGCTACAAATGATAGCGTAATGTAAATTAACATTAATTACTGTAACTAACGGTAATGTTTAATTAAACGTGCGAAACAAATGAATTCCCCCATAACTTAGTTCAAATAAAGTGGTATCAACCACTCCAGTAACTTCGTCAAAATTTAATAAGGTCATATTGAGTAACTTTTCGAATTAATAGGGTCATATTGAAATACTTCATATGACCCTATTAATTCGAAAAAAATGTAGATGGAATTCGGAGAGAAGGTATCAACTGTAATTTTAAATAATAACTCCATAAGCAACTTGAGAAATGTCAGTAATTTGACTTCCCAGTTAATTACAGTGAAAAAACATTTAACTATAATGCATTTAGGATCCCCATAGATTTTGTTTTCAGTACATAGATTTTCGTTAGAAGAAAATGCAGGAGGGAAAGGCCACTACACCGATCTATTGTAAATTTTAGTTAGTGTAAATGCACACACACAACACACACACACACACACACACACACACAGAAAACGAAACACTCGCAGCTGCGATACATACAATAAATAAGAACAGGAGGAAGAAAAATTGTAGTGAAATTTTAGGGTAGACTTCTCGCCCTTCGCCAAATAGGAGTGAAGAGAGTCTCTAGTAAGTCTTACTTCAAATAAGACTTACTAGTCTTACTTCACTCCTCTCTGACGAAGGGCGAGAAGTCTCCCTGAAAATTTATACTCATTGTAATTTTTTTGTGCGTGTTCCACTATATTCATTCTTCCTCCTGTTCTTATTTTCCTCTTTATATATTATCATATATTTTATTATGAAAAAATCAAACATTTAGCTTAACTTAAGTAGGATTCGTTAAAAGTAGGATAATGTGTCAAATGTACTGACATGATACTGCTTGGATACGACGGATATTAGGAGAACCGATTCTCTATCGATTACCATATAATGGAGTGTATAAGGATATCTTTGGTAGTTGAAGATGTAAAAATGACGAAAACTATAACTCAATGTGCACTAAAACACAAGTAAAAGACATATTAAAGGGGCATTAGAAGCTTTGGATGGTATAAGAGGTGTCATGTGGGCGAGAAGGGGTGTTTTCCTCCCCCCGCATTCAAGTTCTCATTCTGAGGGTTAAGCTGCCGGGGGTGATATCATCCGGATTTAGAGATAGGTCGCATATGCAGCTTTAGGCCTCTACTCAAATGCCATATATATTACACATACATATAGTTTGTTTTGTGGCCAGAAGTGAAAATTTTGTCTTCCTCTGTAGGCCGCTACCAAAATCTCAATTTGCTGGCGGATGGGGTTGAACACTGTATACAAAAACGAAAAAATAAAGAATCAAAAGACTGGTATGTTTCATTAAGATGCCACGTTGTTCCTGCATAATCTATTATTTTCTTCATACTTATAAATTATTAAAAATTATAAAATATTTAATATTATTAACTGTCTGTAACGG
>KZ808213.1:110736-123214 GCA_000696205.2 Oncopeltus fasciatus
ATATTTATATTGAAATTGTGACGAAATTATGGATCTTAATTAGGTTTTTAATCAATATTTCCTCAAAAGTAAAACATTTGGGCCAATTTTGAGAGCAAGATAGCGTGAGGGGGTGGGGTTGATGGGAGGGTGGGAGATATCTTTCCCTCTAAACGTCATCAAGTTAAATACACTTTCCTCCTAACAAAAATGAAGATTTTTTTTTCTTATTTTAGATATTTAATTGTCGTCGAAATTTTTTTATAAATTCTTAACAAATTAAAAGATGAATTTGAGAAAGCAATTTACAATTACATATTCGGGGAATTTTCGTTTTAGGATACTTAATAATCGAACACGCAGTAAATATATTTAAAATCCGTCATTTCGTAATCTCTCTTAAGTTTAATGCAAAAAGTCTCAACACGCAACGAGTATTGTCATCATAAATTTTTATCTGTTTCGTAGAATCACGTTTTGTTTTATTGGGTATTTATAATTAATATGTCAGCTATGTAGGATTCAAACTGATAGATAATCAATTTACATGTGTTACCTGAAAAACTATTAGTGGAGAGAAGGGAAAATATATTTATATAATTTTTATAGATAAGTTATCCCGATTATAGTTATTATTAATAAGGTTTTTAAAAAAAGTTGTTAAAAAAATAATTAACTTAATTATGAGCCAAANCTGTCGAAATAATTTAATTAATTATTATAATTATAATGATACATAGGAAATCGTCTTAGTTGACGCAGCTCCTGCGTGATTTTAACAAGTCTGTGTGACTTTTAAATTTTTTATTCTTCATTTAACATATCTTTCAAACATTTAGAGTCATGGAGGAAGGGAGTCTCTAAGTAGCCACCCTTTTCTAAACATCCATGGCACTTTTCAAGCTTTTATTTCTTCATAAAAAAATTTTGTCAAGAGCAGGCAGCGCCAAGATTGGCGTCTACAAACGGATCTCTTCGGCCAATCCGGTGCATCTTGGGGAAGTTTAATGGCTCCATGACCATGGAAAAATTATTAGTAAACAATAATTTGTACAATTAGTAGACTATTAACCACATCTAATGTGTTTAAAGTAGGCGACTAACTATTTCCATAAGCCTTAGGCTAGTCCACAGCAGTGACTAGTCTAATTGTTTCTGCAAAATCATGCAAAACTGGAGATACGAGCGAAGCCAAAATGAAGCACTGATCTTATTCATGGAGATTTCAATAGCTTACACAACTAGGCCACAGATTTTGATCTGAATCTTGGTGCTGATAAGACCAAAGCATGTGATCGGTGTAAATCACCTCTTGACTTCCATTCCTCCACATCAAGCTCTTAGAATAATTCAAACTTCCAACTCCTTTTTTTCAAACTAATGTCCAATTTCTGTTTTGAAACCTCATATTTTCCAAATCTTTAGAGGTTGATCATTCACATCTTATCGATTTCGCAACAAATAATGACTCCCTCTCCAGGAGAAAAAACAAAGAAACTTCTAACTTCATCACTGGTTTTACCTAACAAGGACTATGGTTGTGTCGTTCACGATGGGATCCCGAGGATAAGTTAAAATATAAAATGAACTGCTAAGTTGGGTTTACACTCGTAGAGATTCTCATAAGACCACATACACATCGAGTTGAAAAGACTATCCCTCGTCCATATTTTTCTTACCCGGGAACTACTTCTATAGACCATTTATCACACTTCCTTAGATCCTGCTGCCTACATATAGGTTGCCCATGAATGTTTTGTTCTCTGTTTTCCCCAATATTATCCATTCCCGACTCTCAGTCCTATACTCTCCTTACCATAGAACAGCAGTATGAGACAGGTCCTCTTACGTACCTCACAACTTATAGGATTCTTTCCTTTTAAAAGTTCGTCTCTTTCCTCAAATTTCCTTCGATTCTTCAAATCGGTCATATTCCTCTCTATAACTCTTCTCCTTAACTCTTTCCATTCCTCTCTCACCTTTCTCTATATAACGTGTTTATGTATTTGCTAGATCTGTAAAATATTACACGTAATTCGGGTTTTTATATATGTTGCATATTTATTGGTAAATATACCATATTTATTTTTTATATAATATAAATTAAGCATATTTACTGTTAATAAGAAAGGCCAGGATAAGCCCTTTATAATGGTCCTTATATTTTGTAATCAGATACCATTATCCCAGAATATAGGTTTTTTTTTAATTATTTTAATTTTTTTTAAATATTTTGTTAATGGTCACAAATGATTTGCAGCACAATTGTCTCAGAATATAAGTAGAACATTTAATTTATGTGAGGACCAAATAAATTACAGTTACCGATAACTGAGAGGTCGACAAGGTAATGATAGCTGCTGTTGTGTGCCAGGGTAGCTCATGGGATCCGGTTTGGTCACGAAATCCTGGCGCTGCAGGGTTCTTATACCGCCTGGGAAAGTTTTTATCAAGAAGTAAAAGCTTGTTTTGAGCCATAGATGTTTAAAATTTGATGGAAACCTGTAGATATTCGTTTCCTCCACGACCCTAGGTTGGAAGCTTAAATGGAAGCTGACATTAAAAAAAAAAAAAAAAAAAAATTAGAGCTGCAGTATAAGTACGTTCCGCACAGGTATCGATTCAAAATCATGTTTCTCGAGACTCATTACGAAGGTTTCCCCCACGATTACGAAGGCTGCACTTCTAACAGGAATTTCACTAACAAATGATTCAATTGTAGCAAGCCCAGGGAGAGACGGAGCACATTTCATGTCCTCGTACGGTATTACGTATTAATTATTTGTGGAGTAATCACTCTCCTCAAATATCCAGGGCTTTCCCTGCCCCCCCCCCCACCCCACCCCTTCCCATTAGGGATTCAGTTGCTGAAACCCCAGTCGTTTCTGGACAAAGCTCCGGCTCTCTAACACATTCATTACTTCCTAAATATGTAAATGAAATTTGGTTTCCAAAATCAATACCACATTAAATATTTAAACTTAGAATTTTTACGTTACTTATGTATTTTGTCTTCGCCACTTGTAAGCTAGGGTAAATAAAAAGTTAAATTAAGCTATAAATAATTTATATGCTCATGAATATATCTTACGTATATAATACATAATTTTTTGTCAAAAATGGGTGAGTGTTGAGCATTGAATTCCCCCCTCATAAAAATGTAGAACATAACCATTCCTCAGTTTCCACCCTAAGCCATATGCCTACAGGCAACAGCCCTAAACTATTTAACCTTTCACTAGCACAGTCCTAAAGAACTTCCTGAAGCTCTAACATATAGCTCCAGAGATTGGAATTTTTCCAGTCCTAATTAAATGTGTCATTATATTTCACAACCTCTCTTAAAGCTACTAAAGAAATATTTTTACCTTTACACTATTTCACTGCCGGTATGGGAAGTGTTAATAAGCTTTCTCCTGAAACTCCTACATCAGCCTTCAGCGTCCCGGATCACATCCTAAATCTCCTATCCGAAACACAGAGCCAGATCTTTATGACACAAGTTTAGACATACCACCGATTATCTCCTCTTTAGCACATGGACCTGTTGAGTACCAAACAAATTATTTCTTCATATAAATAAAATTTTCCAAATTCTATCTTTTGATTTCTTATTCAATAAATATCCCAGGAATGTAAAAAAAAAATCAATTGTTCTAAGCTTTTTATCACTTCTCATTACAACGGTGCTACATCCATAATAAAATTATCATGACATATTATGATATCTCCCTTAATATAAAACTTTGTGTACATCTGAGCTTGACGACCGATTCTACTGGGTACATATCGAGAAATTCAAACAATGCCCCAATCCCTTATATACTTTAATCTTTTATTGTCACCTTTTAAGTAAAATTCATCTGCATTTTGATTGTAATCGTATAACTACCGAAATATTTCGTCACCTCCCTCAGAAAGCTCAGAAACACACACACACTCTCTCTCTCATACACACACATATTATACACACACACACACACACACACACATATATATATATAGTACTTATATATATACAAGTATGTATGTATTTATAATATGTGTGTGTATTTACATCCAACAGATCATCCACCCACATATTTTTTTTAACCTTCGTCACCTTTTTTTTCGTTTCTAAAAATCATGACTTAAAGGAATGTTCCCAATACAAGAGAGTAATAATCTCTTCCTAATCGTCATTTCACTATTTTTTTAAAATTTAAAATATAAGTCAGATATATTTTACCACTGTCTTGTTCCACTTTAATATACTAATAATTATATTTATTCATAACAATGTCTTACTTCAACTATTTTTATATTATGTTTTTGGATAATTTCATACAGTATTAACTAAGGAAAAAATTTCTAATTTTTCTTCTTTTAACAAATGTGTAATAATTTAAAAACTTTTTTAATCCCCAATGAAGTGTCACTTAATTTTATGCAAATTTCGTTAACCGCTATTTGTAAGAGTTTGGTAGCAGATTTTTTAATATTTATTTAGATGTTTTTTTGGTTATTTTTCGGTTTTTAAGAAACTTTTCCTCAATACTTCATAACTAATTGTATAATCTATAAGGGTTGGTCAGTTAATTATTTAATTAATTATTATTTAACCATAGTAAATTAATAAACAGAATATTTAGAAAAAAAAATCATATTAAAATAAAGCAGCTCAATCTTAACTATAATCTCCGATTATGACAAAGACACTCACAACGGCTTTGCTTGATGCACTAAGTGTGAGACAAAGAACTCATAATGCATCGAAAGAAATCAAAACTGTGTGTTTTTCTAAATTCTCGTACAAACTAATTTCTTCCAGTTCTGTTCTCCTTAGATACATTTCAAGGGAGAGATATTAACCTCGTAATCATGTAACTTACACTCATTCCCTCAAATACATTTTCCTCTAACACACTTTCCATGGGCCCATTTCAAGGGATCCATCTTGCTCTGGCAACCATATTTCTCAGACCATTTTCTCGCTACCCTGAATTGCACCAGTTTAATTTTAATCGAATAAATGTATTTTGCTCAGACCTATTTCATTTAAGCGCATTTAATCTTGCCAATTAACTTCGCTTCCATTTCATAACGTATAAAATCCCTTTGACATATATTACCAAGCATGGCCTTCAAATCCCATACATTCTTAGTAACTGTCGAACATACTGTATTCTGTTTTCAATATTTCAAATTAACTAACAATTTTAAATAGGTAAATGAATGATAACAATTTTTTTATATCTAAGTCTAGGTAAATAATGTCCCTACAATCCATAAAATATAAATTACATTATCTTCTTCAAGTAAATTACAAATCCATTCAATGCTGTATTTACATGAAACTTAGTGAAACATCTGAAGTACATCTTATAAAAATGAAATATAAAAGAAATGATTTAGAATTTGGAACTTTGTCCTAAGATTTTATATGATTCAAGATATTAAAAATGAATTACATAAAAAAAAGTGTGTGCTCTCGGAAAGTAATACACTCATTTAAAAAAATATTGAATGTACTATTGAATTTTTAAGAATTTAAATTTATTCATTATTCTTCGTAAAACTTATACTTAAATAGTGCTCCATTAGAGAGTTCTCAAGATTAATGTACTCTCGTAGAGGACATACATGACTCTTGGACTGAAAAGTGATTTTTTTTTGCCAGCTATATAATTCACTGCAATTGCGTCACTTATACTAGAAAATTTTATTTTTAAGTGTCATTAAGGCGCTAAGACAAATTATGATTACGTTAAAAAATACGGCGATATGTGAGAAAGTTACGTCTTTAACTTGCGAAAAATGTCCGATTTGAGTACTTAAATATTTTAAAATTATTAGGCATTTAAAAAAAAGAAGAAATTTTGCTCATTGCTTATTAAAGATTCTAACAAAGGTCCACGTATGCCTGTGTATATATGATGATGAAATTAAGAATGTACAGAATGTAATTTGAAACAGATAAACTCTAATGTTGTGGTCAATTTGCGTGTCTGATTTACTGGTAGTACATAAAAATTTTAATATTTTAGCAAACAAGAATAATTAAAAATATCTGCATTCGCAAAAAGAAAATATCGATATTGAAAAATCCTTAGTGAGAAGTAAATAAAAACACTGCAAATTCGTATGCAGTTGATTAATGAATTAAGAAGTAAATAATGAGAAAGATAACAAATAGATCGGAGTACAGTGGCAATGAGGTTAAAAGACCGCAAAATACGAAGAAAAGAAAAGAAAAAAAAATCAGAGGATATTCACAGAGCGAATAAATATTAGAGAAAAAGTTTTAACTTCAGGAAAAAGAAGAAAGACATTAATCCAACTAGGTCTTCACGATAAATAGGCGAAATGTGAAATGTGACCTCATCAAGTCACTCATATCACTTCTGACCACATTGGTCACCAAAATGACCCTACCAACTTCCCCCCATGATTCCCCAATGGTACTCGATGACAAAAATATTGACGTAGTATTACTGACAAAAACAACTAAAACTAATTACGGGCTGTTATAGAACAGACCGTCCTTACGTGCGAGCTCATGGTGGGACTGCACTTCTTATCAAGAAACCCATCATAATTCGCCCCCTACTGAGTCCCTTCAATCAACATCAGTGTCTATTTCCACACTCTCTCAACCTATCACACTTTCAGCAGTGTATTGTCCTCCAAATAAGCCAATCACTGCACCAGAATTTTCCACTTTCCTCAAAGACCTCGGTTCCCGCTTCCTTGCTCGATGGAGACTTTAATGCGAAACACTTGGAATGGGGATTGAGAACGACCAACTCCCGTGGCCGTGCTCTGTATAATGCGATATCATCCCAAAACCTCAGCACAATTAGTCCTTCCTCTCCCACTTATTGGCACTCTGACGTGAACCGCCATCCTGATATCCTAGACTTCTTCATTTGCAAAAGCCTTTCCCCTCTTCATCATTCCGCTATGAACTTAAACGAGCTCTCCTCTGACTACAGCCCAGTTCTCCTAACGTTATCCCTGATTCCTATTTCAAAACAATTACCTCCCTCCCAAACTAATTAATTACCTTTTGAATCAAGGGAAGACCTTGTGTCTCCAAATTTTTTATTTTATTATACTGCAGAATATACTTCTCTTTTAGAAATATTTAGTACCATCTTTAATAAGAAATTTTAAATCGATTGTATAACGATTATAACAATAATTTACACAATTATTGAATTGACTTTTTAATTGCAATGTTTAGTTTATAGATGCTTAAGTACGATGGATGAATTTAGAGAAATTGTTAGTATTACATAACATTTTAAATATTTTTATGTAGTTAATTGTGTAATTTAAGGGAAACGAATAGATAACCTCTTCCTAAGTAGGCAAGTGAGAATGAAGAACTATAATGGTCACATGGATATTAATTATTGCAGATGATTAAAATTAATGGTAACATTGGAATCTTTAAAAAAATTATTAATTGTTGTGTAATTGTACGTTTTAATGCAAAATTAGTATACTCGTTAATTATTTTTATCAATATTCTCATAGACTCGCTTAGTCGTTAATCCAAGTAAAATATGGATTAAAACTAAAAAAAACAATTAAAAACATTAAATTTAAAGCTAATTATCTCTAAGTTTAGGTAGATTAGTATAAGAAAAAATGACTACGTTCGACCCTTAGCTTAAGCGTACACTCTATTTTCTCAAATTCTGGTATGAAAATAATTTATTTGTTCTTAAGTTACATTTTTCTTTATGTGAGAACTTAAATCGTAATTAGGTTATATTTTTTTATAATAATGATATTTTGATATTATATGTATACAGGAGATAATGTAACGAAAGTTTGAAAACCTTTTATGTATTATACTATTTTACATTGGTTCTCTGGTTTTACATAAAAATGCATGTAAAAATGACAATACGTTGTTCAATGAAATAAAAATTGGTTTTAATTGTCTGAAGTTCATAAATATTTGAACTTTTATGATCTGAGGCATTTATAAAAATTATTTTAATTTTGAAACAAACAAAACATACACTCGCTTCTATTTCCAAAGATTTAAATGAATTATTTTTCTCATCTGTTAAAAACTTTTTATATTCCGAGATTAATTTGTAAATAAAAATATATTATTTACTAGTAAATATTTACTTGCCTGAGCTGTGAGTAGGAAGGGATTCGCTTGAATACGAGCAACAGCAAACCCGAGAAATCCCAACCTGAAGATTAAAAAAAAATATAGGTATAACTCACACAAGTAAAAATGCCCCTCTGAATTCCAGACGTTTAGCTTCACATTTATATTTGTTTAAATTTATCTTGTAGCAGTCAGCAAGAGAAGAACTTATATTAAACAATTATTTAATGCAATAGTGAATAAATAAATTTAAAAAAAAAACAAAAACAGTGGTTTAACCATTTACTGATTTCTATAGACTAACAAAGACCTTCTATTTACTGAATCACCATTGTAGATGCGTTGTCTACTAAAAGAAGAAGGAATGTTAAGCTTATGTCGAAATGGCAAACATTCCAAGTTGATATATAAATAAATAAATATATATATAACAGACTTGAACAGAGAATCATTAATTGCATTAATAAATTGAAAATTATTGATATTGAATATATCATTTGATTAACATTTTCAAAGATAATTCATTCATCTACACAAGTTAGAAAAGGTCTAAAATTAAGCTTCTTAGATAAAGGGGTGAAGAGGATTTAGAAGTAAATTNAATTTATTTTATATATTTTTTTCATATAAAGTATTATTTTTTAAATCAAAATAAAATGTATGAAAAAAAAAAGAAATTTGTTGAAAGTTTTTCAAGTCTTAAGAAAACACAGAGCAATTTTGGACTGAAAGTGCACTAAAAAGTACACCGTGAAAAATTTCCTCCGCTTTCTCTATACTCTCTATTGGTAATTTTTTAAATTTATTCATATAAATGGAAATGAAACTGTTAACACTTTTCATTTTTTTCGAATACCTCGAATAAATCATAAGTTAATTTGTGACCGAATACGCTATTTTATTGAGTTTTCTCATAATTTTTTTTACATGGGAACTATCTCTATCTATCTCTCGATTTTTTACAAAACACCATTAGGCTAAAATGATAAATAAATTATACTAGCATAATTTTTTTTTTTTTATTTAGTTTCCTCATCCCTTTCTCAACAGGGTAGTAGACAGTGATATAATTAAGCATTAATAATCATATAATAGCATTAAATTAATAAAATCCATCTAAATATTTAAAACAACAATGAGCACATTGATCTCCATCATGAAAAATAATAACTAGTAAAGAAAGTAGCAAATAGGCTCATTTATCGCTGAGTTTCTGTGTGAAGTCATAGGCAAGGCAATTCAAAACGGATCATTCACCTGTTTGAAGTTCACAACGGGTCTCGTGGATAACGTGTGGATTATATGTAGACCAGAGTTAGAAATTCAATCTCTTCAATATTTCATTGTGTTTAAATTCTGTTTTTTTTAATGCTCATAAATGGAGGGGCTATCTACAGGTAGCTTCCCTATTCTAAACACTCATGGCGGTACCCGAACTCACATTGCTAAATTTTGGAGTCCCTAACGGACCCCCACGGCTAAGATGGCATCCTAAATTCGGCCTCATTCACATACAGGATAGTAATTAGAAAATTGGTTGCTTCCTCCTTATGGGTAGTCATGGTGGATAATAAATTTAACCGTTTCTTTTTATGGACTACGTCATGACCGAGAAAAACTCAATAAAATAAATATTGATAATAGAGCGAAATAGGTCGGAAATTAGTCGCTCTTGTCAAGGATGTTATTCTATTGAAAATATTATAACGAAATATTTTTTCGAAAATAGTTTTATTGCGCCGGTCCCTCATGATATATATATGCTTTTAGATTTTAGCAAATCATTGATATATCAATCTATAAATTTACACTGCTGATGAGATCTCAATTATAATAACAGAAACACGAGGCATTTCATTTAAAGAAATCGAGAGTGGGAAAAAAAGTTTTAGTTCTTATATTATCTGGGATAAAGAAGAAAAAAAAAAAGAACGAAATTGGGTCAATCCATAGGATTCCGGGAAGAGAAAATAATAGTAAATAAATGAATAATAAATGAGAAAAAAGTAAGGAACTTCTTTAATAACCCTAACTCTAGAGTTTAGGCGAGGTGAGATTTCTTGAACATTCACTAAAACTCATTTATTTCGTGAGTTTTATGTCTCATAAAGATCAGAAATGAGTGTCAAATTTGAATGAAGATATGTAAAATCTGAAAAAACCAATGGTACTCGATGACAAAAATATTGACGTAGTATTACTGACAAAAACAACTAAAACTAATTACGGGCTGTTATAGAACAGACCGTCCTTACGTGCGAGCTCATGGTGGGACTGCACTTCTTATCAAGAAACCCATCATAATTCGCCCCCTACTGAGTCCCTTCAATCAACATCAGTGTCTATTTCCACACTCTCTCAACCTATCACACTTTCAGCAGTGTATTGTCCTCCAAATAAGCCAATCACTGCACCAGAATTTTCCACTTTCCTCAAAGACCTCGGTTCCCGCTTCCTTGCTCGATGGAGACTTTAATGCGAAACACTTGGAATGGGGATTGAGAACGACCAACTCCCGTGGCCGTGCTCTGTATAATGCGATATCATCCCAAAACCTCAGCACAATTAGTCCTTCCTCTCCCACTTATTGGCACTCTGACGTGAACCGCCATCCTGATATCCTAGACTTCTTCATTTGCAAAAGCCTTTCCCCTCTTCATCATTCCGCTATGAACTTAAACGAGCTCTCCTCTGACTACAGCCCAGTTCTCCTAACGTTATCCCTGATTCCTATTTCAAAACAATTACCTCCCTCCCAAACTAATTAATTACCTTTTGAATCAAGGGAAGACCTTGTGTCTCCAAATTTTTTATTTTATTATACTGCAGAATATACTTCTCTTTTAGANATATTGAATGTCATTTTTTTTTCTAATTCATTATGGTGATCATATTACAAAATGTTTTAATTTTACAGAATGTAATAAATAAATAAAAGTTAAAAGAAAAAAGAGAAAAAAATATAAACACAACTAGAAAATAATTTAGTCTAACATACAGAAGATATTAATATAACCAATAATCAATAAATTCACAATTAAAGCATTAAAGTACTCCTTAAAGTTCTTTAATAAATTTTCTATGGTTCCCATCCCCTAAATGTTGCTTCTCCGGCACTTGAAGATATTCAGTAAAATAATTCTAAGCGGTACTTGGGACCGGGAAGGCTTCAGCCTTAGAGGGCTGTCGAAAGTTTACAGTGGTGAGAAGCGCCGTCTCTCAGGGGGTTCATAAATTCCGGGTCCGATTCGACTGGGAAGTTGTACGGAGCCCAGGGAGTTGTCAGGAGCACCGTCTTTTCCGTCAGAACTTCGTGTGCGGGGCTCGGCCAGAGGAATCCTCCAGGGGCGGCGATGATGAGGAAGATCCAAACAATGGGAAAGGAGAGAGGAGGAGAGTGATAATGGTCGAGGAGAAAACAAACATTAATGTTTAATTAACTAATTACTCTGAAGATTGTTAGCTCTTTCTCTTCTATTGAAATTAGACCCAGATTTGTTTCTTTGAATCCTTTTAACTTGGTACACATGGGGCGTCGGGATAGCTCAGGGGATCCGTACGGGTCTCGCAATCCTGACGCCGCGGGTTCAAATCCCGCCCAGGTCAATCTTTTATTTATAATATAGAAGCTTGTCCTGAGCCATGGGTGTTTAAAAAAGGGTGGCAACCTGTAGATAGCCCCTCCCTCCAATGACCCTAAGTGGTTGCAAGGGAGGCTAACACAGCAAAAAAAAAATTCTTTCTAACAAATCTATAATCACTTTTAAAACGAATTATTGGAAAATATCATTCAACATAAAATTATCTTATTTTCTTTCAGTTCTAAATAATTATAATCATTAGTTCATTTCATGCATTAACTGATTTCTAATTTCCAATTTGCAATTTAATTTTTACCTAATATTACGATGAAACAGAGTATTGGACTGTTTATATTTTATATTATTAATTATTAAAGTATTTTTAAACTATTATTAAAATATATAGAACAAAATTTGATTAATATAACTTAAAATACCAGTAAATTAATAGGATATAGTAAAATGAGTAACACATATTAATTTTTGAAATACTTGTATAGATTGAGGAGGCTCAAAACCGAAAATGAATTGTTTTCAAGGCAGTTGGAACTCCTCAATAACCAAGTCCACCATCTAGAATGTCAACTTGAAAACGAACAAAGGACAAATAACGAACAATGGCTTCTTTATTCAAAGGTAAGCTATCGAAAACCAAAAAGATTCCAGTTATTACATTTATCAATTTGAAAAAAAAAAACATTGAAAGAACTTTAAAAAAATATGAGGTAATGAGTAAAAAATTATTCCTGAAAAACTGGTCCAAGGCCGGTCAGAACAGGGATTCCAGTAAAAACTCATAGTC
>KZ808213.1:145150-156734 GCA_000696205.2 Oncopeltus fasciatus
TATCTATATAAATAGATTTATAAAACTATTTAAATATTACCTGTAAATGTAATTCAATAAAAATGTATGGAACAATATATGGACTGAATATATTTTAAAAATAATACATAAGCTGAAAATATTCAGAGGATATATTTAAATGAGTTTACTTTTACTGACGCATGTAAATATTAACACTTTTCAATCATTTCAGCAAATGGTTTTTTTATATTTTTGATGCCTGTAAGAGCTCTGAGGGTGGAATATATGACTCTGAAAGCGATAGGCTAATAAAGAAAATTCAGTGTAACTTTTTATAACAATATAAAATAAAATAAAATAAATAAAACAATAAGGCCGGGATTTTATAACAACCAACAGAAAAATTATTGAAATAATACATTTTGATGTGGTGGAAATGCAAAATTAAGTTTTCTAATCGATTAAAATATTTTGTAAAATTGATACAGGAAATTGCTGGTTAACTTATTGCATATAGCCGTCATTCAATGATTCTAGAAGAATTTAGGTTAGACAATTAGGTAAATTGAGTGTTACTTTCTGATTAAAAATCATATTATAGAATAAACAAAAATTATTCAATAAAAACAATCCATAACTGAAGCTCTTACGAAAACGAACTCTTATTTTGAGCATAATCCTGCTTATAAAATGCTTTCTGTAGTCAATGAAAAAAATATGCAGTGGTGAAAAGCCTTCATAAAAATGTATAGGGCAGAGAGTGGGAGGTAGAGGGATTAGTGAGAGGAGTGGTTAATTAAAGCCCTGCTGGATATGTAGCTGATGGGGGTGTAGCAGGTGGGGGTGTGTGGATGGGGGTGTGTAGATGGCGAGAGGGGGTGGTTGGCGCGCTGACGGGGCCGAGTGACTCATTACCGGCGGCCCATTCTTTCCAAGCAGCTTGAGAATTTAATGAAGAGGAAGCGGGGTAAGGAGCCCCCTAATTAGCAGGAAGCCCATCGAGCCGGACTCCGAGAGAGGAGGAACCCTAGTGCAGGGGTATACCACCTTCTTCCAGGGGGTAGTTGAATAACCCTTTTCAATGGCGGACAATCCAGATCAACCAAGGGAGATAAGTAAAAAAAAAAAAAAAAATTAAATGAATACGGCGAAACAAGTACTGAAGTTTTTTTTTTTCTCTTTTAAATAACAGCTGCAGAAGAAATATTAAGTACGGCAAGCCCTTTTGAATCCGGAACGATTAACTAATAATAAAGTTAATAATGACTTAATAATCAACAATAATTAAATAATTAATAGAAATCTCAAGTATGCATGATTACATGAATCAGACATTTATATTGAAAAACCATGACTGTCAAAAAAAATTATTAATGCTGATTTCGTACTTATGTACAAGTGGTTTAGCACAAAAAAGATAGTCTGTGCGTTCAGCAGAAACAATCTTTAATCTAGCTTTTATTCACACTGCGATATTTGGGCTGCAACCCCCGTTTTATCCATTTATGTGGTTTAAAAATAATTTTGATTGATTTTATAGCCTTGTGAGCATTAAATTGCCATATAAATATATTATCTAAGTCGAAGAAATGTACCTAAAAGAAAAAACTAAATAAGACGATAGAGAAAAATACATCCTGCATTGAGATCAAACGCATTTTTTATATATTATTTATATAAATGCAGTTTCAATTACACAAATAAAAAAATGAATGCAGTATAAATTGAATTGTAATTAAATTTAATTAGATTTGTGAAGCTAAATGGAGTGCAAGATTAGTTGAGGGGATCCGTTTGAATTTTCCGAGCGTGCCGCTGCAGGTTCGAGTCTCGCCTTGGACAGGCTTTCATCAAGAAATAAAAGCCTGGTCAGTAGCATTAGTGATTGAACGGCAAGGAGATTAAAAAAAATATATACAAAATGACCACGAAAATCTGTCAATATGTAATGTCAATCGATAATCTGGCACTGCTTCCCCGAGCACATTAGATTGTAGAAGTCTTACTGAGCGACTCATATTTGAGTCATCAAACTAGCCCTCCAAAAAAATTTCACGCAGGGTTGAAAATCAAGCAAGAGTAAAAATAACCATATAATTTCCAAAGTTTTAAATTTCAGCAACTGTTATTTTTATGGATTAAAAAAAGAATATTTTAATTAACATTTTTGTAAGAAGGCTTTAAACGTGAGTCATCCCAGAAAAAAAAAAAAAAAAAAAAAAAAAAAACTTCATGCAGGGTTGAAAGTCAATCAAAGGGAGGGGGGGGGGGTTAAATAATACGAATAAAACTGAAAAAATAGTGAGACTTTTATTAGAGTTAAAAAATTAAAGTTATTAGTTAAAAAAGACAAGACTTCAACTAAGAATAATAAATTTTGCAAGACTCTGATTCCCAACTCCTTTATAAAAAAATTTAAAAAATCTCCGTGCAGGATTTAAAATCGAGCAATAAGAATTTTATTGATAGCAATTAAATTTACAACTAAATCCCTATTAGTATATTTCCCTAAGAAATCGTGCTATTCACTTTGGTACCAGGAATATAACCTTTAAAAAGTATCTGTGATGGATGAACTATACTTTTTTAACATCCACGTTCTGTAATTTTTTTTATGGAAAACGGATATTGGAGACGGATATCCTGGATTTGAAACCGCCAAAACTTTTTTTATTATTCTGAGCCTAGAGAGAAGCTAAGTCCAGGTAAATAAAAACAAGTGGCAAAAGAGCATTATCAGCATACGAATCGAAAGGATGAGAGGCTCCGTCCTCTCCACCTCTTGGTCGGCTTGGGGACAAACCAACTTTAACAATAAAAGAATTTATATAATATAAAATAAATAATACAATTTATTTTCTTCGCAAATTATGGATTCATGACTTTTATTTTAAAAGGCTTTTTTTTTTTTTTTTTTAAATATTCAAAACACTCCACCCTTGATAGTAATAAAATATTCAATGATAAATATTTCTATAATTAGGTATTTTTCCAAATAGGCAGCCAAACAAATTATAGTCTGAGACTGATACTCTGATGACTTCAGAACACGTAACAGCATTTTTTTCTCTTCTCTTCACCTCTCCGCCTCGCCAATAAGAAAGTTAATTTACTAACTCCCAGTGGTAGGTAGGATCGGGTTTAGGGGCGATCAACCCTTAGATTATTACGCCCACATCTGTGGGATTAAATCAATTAGCATATCCGTTCTCGCAGGTGTATTCCCAGTGGTTTACCGTCTCACCCGCAATTTTTTTTTTTTCAGTGGGAGGTCAGGGGGACCTTGACCGTTGAAGTTTTTTTGAAGAAAATTTCACATTAATTTAATGAGCATGGGGCTATCATTTAAAATTATAAAAGAGTTGACAATAATTGGAGGCAAAAAGGAAATAATGGGAAGAATTCAAGAAAAGCCAGATTAATAATCACAAAATGTGTCGTGATATTTTTGATAGGCAAAAGAAAGTCAATGAGGAATAAAAATACCGTAATAGTAAACCAAGTGAATACTGATATAGGCTTAAGCACAGTCTTTATTTATATGAAGTCAGTAAAGGCAGTTCTATTTCACATTTATTGGATACCTTCACGAGAAATAGACTTAATAGGTTTGTACAGCAGATTAGTAAATTCTGAAATGTACTAGAGAAAAGGCTAGGATTAACTGTGCTGCAGAAGAAGGAGGTTTCTGTCTTAGGAGGCAGACCCAAAATTGTATATATATCTTTCAAAATGTATTGGAATGACTGTGAAAGAATTATGTGCGTTTATCATTCTTTGGCATCACGGGATTTGGTTTGCTTAAACATCAAGAAGAAAAGAATAATTTTGCAGCTAAAAATGTTCTTAAAGTTCCTATTACTCCCCTAAAATCTGTATATAAAAATTCTTAAGGGATCCTACCAATGCTTCTAAGAGAAAGGAATTAGTCCCCTTCAGAGATGAGAAGTGCAGAGTTGATACTACTGAAGCTACTGGGGTAACAATCTGTACAGCCAGGGCAGAATTTCTTGGTAAATATGAAATAGTATAGCTAAAGTCAATCTAATATCTTATAACATATGCAGCATAATTGTTGGCCATCGACATTGTAAGCCGAAACGTTGGCAGATAATCCTTTAAAAAAAATACATTTTTTAAATTTGTGTTTTTTGGATCTACCTTGACCGAACCCCAAGTAAAATCATCTAATAATAATATCTACGGTCAAAAAAACTCTCCTTCTGTATATTACTCTTCCCTCATCTACGGAAACGAAAGCTGGGTCATTGATTACAAGCAGATATACAGAATTAAAGGAGCTTAAAGAAAATAATTACATAGAGTACAACTACATACTGCAATACAACTATTACAAGAAGAATTATTTTTACAAACGGCTCTCTTTCCAAAGGCTCCTTAGTCCTACCAAGACATTGTATTTCCATGTACCATAGTTTGACTTCCCCTTTAGCAAGTCAATGTTTACTTTAAGATACATTTTTAATCATAATTACATAAACACAGCTAAAGTTTACTCGGCCCCATAACCCGATAGTTATTTTTTCATCCCAGCTTTCAAAGATAATAATTAAGTAATAATTTATTAGGGAAAATGAAACAAAATTTAAGTTTACTTTGCAAGAAAAATTAGGATTATGCATTTTTTACGCATAAAAAGGGAAAAAAAAACACAATCAAAGATAATAAATAAAAAAATTTCCAAAGAGCTTGCCAAAATAATACTGACTTCAACATCCTCCAATTTTTTTCCAGAAAACAGAGTAACCATACACTAATTGTGTCTTGGCTTTTTGCCTCCTCAAACTTTAGTTAATAATAATAATTATTATTGACCATAATGATTTTTAAAAAATATTCGGGAAGGAAATTATGAGTATGGAAATATGCATGTCTCTATGAAGAGTATGGCCAAAAGAATGATTGCATTCATAAAATACAATGCTCTGTATATCAATAGAAAAAATAATTTTTAGTATAATTATTATTATTTTACCGGCATGCCAAGACGAAAAGTGCACATGACCTGCACAGTTAATTCTTCTGGATCTGTGTGTACAGCTAGTCATTATGAGGATTGAATTGAAAATTATATATTTATTTTTATAGGAACACTAGATAGAAAATTACTGCTGTGAATTTAAACTGAGGGGAGATTTCTTAGCGTGTATCTTTATTTTGTAAGTTAATTTCCCGAGCTAGAAAGAGGAGTCGTAAAAAGCCAGGATAAGAACAGAGAAATAATTATTATGGGTGATTTCAACGCTAGGACTGGAAATGACTATGGCGGAGAACACAGAGTTATGGGAAGGCATGGAGGTGAAAGAACTAAGAATGGTAATGGTCAATGATTGATTGATTTATGTATTGACTACGATCTGCTCATTGGAAACTCATTCTTTCCACACAAAAATATACATAAAATAACTTTTTCCGCTGAAGAAAGGACTGTAAATAGCGTAATCGACTACTACATCTACAGTCGACGGATTAGAAGATTATTTACAGATATCAAAATGATAAGAGGGGCAGAAATTGGCTCAGACCACCTCCTGTTAGTTGGAGATACTCAAATCCCCCCCCCCCCCTGCCACCATAAAAGAGCATCCAAAGAGCTACCAGGAAATAGATATCAATAAGCTTAAGGGACCTGAAAAAAGAATGGAATACTCAAGCCTATTAGATTCTAAACTTCAGGACACCATTATGGATGGAAGTGTAGATCAAATATGGTCAGGAATAAAGAAAGCTATACTGGAGGCCGCTACTTCTACTAGCGGGATTGCTAATGTTTCACCTACATGTAAAAGATCCAAGTGGTGGAATGACAGGTTGAAGGCATCAGTGGCGAGAAAGGAAGCATCATGGAAAGAATACACTAGAAACAAGACTCCGGCCAATTGGGAACTGTATGTTCGAAGGAGAAATGAATCTAAGCTTGTAGTAAGGACGGCAAAAAGAAAGAGCTGGGAGGAATTCGGTCAAAGCTTACAGAGCGATTATCACGAAAATGTCAAGGTTTTTTGGTAAAAGATAAAGGTAATAAAAGGAAAGAAGAGCAAACCAATAAGAAATATATAAGACGAGAGAGGCAGATTTATTACCGGGGACAAAGGTATTTTGGAAAGATGGAGGCGCCACTACAAAGAGGTGTTTTCTGGAGATTCTGAGGAGAGAATACCTAGAGAGGGAATACAGAGAGAATATGATGAGGAGATATGGGAAGAGGATGTGGAAGCAGCTCTAGAGAGATTAAGACTTGGAAAAGCACCAGGAAGAGACCGCATCGCCCCAGAATTTATTTAAAAACCTACTGAAAGCATCGCAGTATCTTTTTCAGTAGTTAATGAATGGAAAAACGATCCCTAAGGAATGGGAATACAACATAATTGTCCCCATTCACAAGAAGGGCAATGCTAGCGAATGCGAGAACTACAGACCTATAAGTCTATCCCTATAGAGGTTGTGTACAAGCTCTATACTTCCATATTAGAAAAGAAGCTGAGAGAACTAGTGGAGGATGACTTGGAAGAAGAACAAGCTGCTTTTAGGCCTCAACAACAGACCCAGGACCATGTCTTCCTCTCTCTCAGAACAATAATATATAAGTCATGGGAACGGGGAAAGAGTATTTTCTTGGCATTTATAGACCTAAAAGCTGCCTTTGATTCGGTCCCTAGACAAAAACTGTGGAATGCTCTTTCAGAGAACAATATCCCGCAAGGATTGATAGAAGCTATCAAGTCGACCTATCATGATTCCAAAGGAATAGTAAGGATTATTGGAAAAGAGTCTGATACATTTGGAATTGAGAAGGGTGTAAAGCAGGGAGACAGTTTGAGTCTCCTCCTATTCATTATATATATGAATGAAATTTTAAAGATGTGCAAACGTAGGACAGCCCGTACAACCATTGGAAATTGAAACATGAGGGCAATCCTTGCCCAAGTAATGGTATTCGCGGATGACATTGTCCTTATAGCTGAAACTAAGGAGAGCCTACAGAAAGTTGTAATTGAATGGGAAGCCGAGCTGGAAAGGAAAGGAATGACTATTAATGTCGGAAAAAGTAAAATAATGCACATTGGCCGGGGACAGGAATACGTTGAGGTGCGCTGCAAAGATGAAATAATGGAAATGGTGGACGACTACACTTACCTCGGATCAGTGATAAGCAGGAATGGAAAGGTAGACCAGGAGATATCCAATCGAATAAAGAAGGCAAACTCAATTTACTACCACCTCTGCTACACAGTTATAGGGAAAAGGGAGGTGGAGAAAAATGTAAAGCTGCATATTTTCAAAGCTGTTTACCTACCTACCCTCCTATTTGGAAGTGAAAGTTGGGTACCAATAGACAAGCACCTAAGCAGAGTTACTGCAGCGGAAATGAAGTACCTCCGTAAAATAGCGAGCCGAACCAGAAGAGATCGTGTCAGGAATGATAAGATTAGAGAACAGCTGGGGGTTGGCTCCCTAAAGAATAACCTTGAAAAGAGGCAACTTAGATGGTTTGGACATCTCTGCCGGATTAATGATGACCGGAAGGCCAGAAAATACTTCGAGGCCAGACCAACTGGGGGGAGACCCAGAACTAAATGGACTGACTACATCACAAGTGTAGGAGAGAAGACAGGAAAAAATTGGAATGCCGTGAGGGCGCTGGCTTGAGACCTGGAGGCTTGGTTTGCCTGGACTGAAAGGCACTAAGGAGGAAGAGAAAGAAGTAATCCTGGTTTGGGAGTGGTGTCATTGGTCACTTTCTCTCCTCATGTGATTGACATTGAACGTAATTTTTACTTCATTGTGATGAAATTACAAAATATTCTTATTTAACAGAATGTAATAAATAAATAAAAGTTTAATAATAATAAGTAATCCTAGCAGGTAGTACAAAACATTTAATTTTTATCACTCTGTTATTAAATTGAAAATGGTAAATATGTCTTATTTCAGCAAGCAGTTGAAGTATAGATGATATACTTAAAGCTTGCTGGTGTAGCCGAGTTTAGGCCTATATCACTCCCTGAATGTAGTCACTGGAAATGACCCAGGTCCAAATAATCACTTCCTGAAAAACTTCACACTCAATATTTAGAATAATTTAATAAAATTTGTGTCAAAATATTTTTTTCATTCAAAATTGTAATTAGAGGAAACTGGGTAATTTCTAAAATTTGGGACTCATTCATTATCAACTAGGCTTTCTCTGTAAAACCATTTTAATTAAATTAAGGGTTGAGTAATTCAAGAACTGCCAGCTACAAATGAAAAGATTGTGTTGTTAAAAATAATATTAAAAGAGTAAAATTTTCTCTTACCTAGTCTTCTCAATTATCACAAATCACTTTAAAGATAAATAACAATTCATTGATTAATCATTATTTATTTATTGTATTATTTAGTATTTCATTTCCCATTTTATCATGTATGATTCACTAAAATACAATAATTGACAGTAGGTCTCCTATAAGCCTGACTTTATATGGAGTGTCCATGTCATAAAACTATTCCTTAAGGTTTTTTAATGATATCAAATTGTGATTATAATGGATTCACTTTACAGAAATAGATGAGAAATTCAGTCTCTTAACTCCAACGGATCCTAGGCCAGCTGATAAAATTCATGAATTTTTCCTCAAAAAAATTCCAATGCTACATATTTTGCAGCATTCAAAACTACTAGAAGGTCCCCAGAAATTAGATAATGACCTTAATTTATCTTATTTTAATTCATAAAAGCTCTAATAAATACACTTCAAATATGTACTGCTGGGTACACAAATATGACAAGTGTTGATAATATTACCACATAAAAGTAGTTGTTAGAGCACATTCTCCATAGTATAACTTTCCAAAAGATTGAATTAGTCTTATAATTTATTAATTAAGATCAATTAGTCTTAATTTATAAATAAAGCATGTTAATAATTAGTAAAACTAGAGTTTCATTAGAAAAACTATTTGTACTGTACAAGTACAGTAAATTAATTTTAAATCTTCTTATAATGAATAATTTTGTATAGTTAAATATGGTTAAGTTTTTTTATGTCTATTATTCTCCTTGAATTTTTTGTATACTGAATGTATAAACAAGAAGAAACTGTTCCTTCACATCAATCATTTATCAATTACCTTCTCCTGTAAAGAATATTATTAAGATCTTCTTGAACAGGAATATTAAAATTTTTTTTTTTTTATATTAAAAAATATAATGCTATCGTTATAATGGAATTAACGGAATATGACTCAGGCATTACCTAAAATATCTATATTCATTAGCACTATTGCTATAACATGGATTCAAACAGTAGACTTTTCTATATTACATAAAGTTGTTATGCTTGAATTTTTCTAGTTGATCGTATTTAAAGTAATTTTGAACTGCATATAGAATTTTCTCGAGGTCTGAATTTTATTTTGTTTAGTTGTCAGCATTGTCCTGATTTGCTCAACCGAAAAGGAGTTTTATTCCAACAAAATAATGCTTGTCCTCACATTTCCTAAAGTTTAATTAAAAAATCCTTTTGTTAAGCCAAAGAAAAGTTTAAAGAACTTCATGGGTTGTAGCTTCATAAATCAAGTAGTCCACACCTTGCACCATCAGATAACTACTTGTTTCGATCCATAGCCTTTTTTCTTCAAGGGAAAAAATTTGATTATTTTGTGAAAATTGAAATTGCAGTCCAAAAGTTCTTTGGCAACCATTCCAAGGAATAGTATCAGCATGGGATTGAGGAATTGGCTAGCAGATGGCTTATGATGTAAGATAACAACGGACTATACTTAGAGTATTAATTGTATTTTATATCAAAGATATAATAATATAAATATTTGGTTAAAACACAGGCATTTTTTATATATATCCCTTTATAATTCATACTAAGAACTAATATGAAAATCGGAAATCAATCTATGAGTAGAGGGATTTCATAAATACAAAATTTGTAAATGTTGTGTTTATGTGTGCATGTAGTGTGAAATTACAATTTAAATAATATATACAAATACAGTTTTGAGAGAATGTGTATTCATCATCAAGTAACCTTCATGAGCAGAAGTTTACCCCTATTAAAGTAGTGTGATGACANTCCTGCATTGAGATCAAACGCATTTTTTATATATATCCCTTTATAATTCATACTAAGAACTAATATGAAAATCGGAAATCAATCTATGAGTAGAGGGATTTCATAAATACAAAATTTGTAAATGTTGTGTTTATGTGTGCATGTAGTGTGAAATTACAATTTAAATAATATATACAAATACAGTTTTGAGAGAATGTGTATTCATCATCAAGTAACCTTCATGAGCAGAAGTTTACCCCTATTAAAGTAGTGTGATGACAGTGGTACCATGTAGTGACATGGTAGGAGTACTCCCTGGTCCGCTTCAGCACCACTCCTCTTCTGCAGCCCTATCTGCTTCTGTTCAGTGCCCATTAAGGAGTAATGCATAGGGAGTAAGTGGAAAACAAAGTTATTTTCTTATTGTTATAATGAAACATCAATGAAATACGCCCCCCCCCCAAAAAAAAAAAACATTCAAATAAATAAAAAAAAACAAAAAGATGTTTGTATAATCATTAACAGCAATCTTGGTTATAATAATAAATTATTGTAATTGTCTTGAAAAATAAAAAAGTATAACACCAAGTAAAAATTAGATGCTTCATAGGAAGTAGGGTCAGAAATAATTTTCAAAAATTCACATTCAGGAAATTCCATAAAATAAATTTTCTGGAAACAACAGAATTTATTCTGATCAAATTTGGGTTCTCTCTGTGACGTCAATGCTCATAATTCCATACGAGTTTGATCTAGAAACTGTAAGGCGGTTAAATTAAGGGTTAAAATTAAAATTCTAAGAGGAAAATAAAAGCATGCTAAACAAAAGCATTGAGTTTTAGATTTTTATTCTCTTAGTTTTTTCATATATCCAATGTTATCCCACAAATAAATAGTCCTGTTGGACTGGATATTGCCCGAGTTTAAATAGTAGTGAAATGTTGGTTGTGCATGAGAATTCAAGATGACTAATTTTAAATGAACTTTAAACAATAATTCTAAGGGGGGTAAAATATTAAGTAAAAATTGACACCAATTGGCTAGGGCATTTAACCGTTATTTAAAAGAGGCATCCTTAATCATAGGTTGTTAAATAAAAAAAATAATTCATTATTTTTACTGTTTAACAAAGCCTACACTGCTCCTACTCTACATCTAAGTTGCCATCATAATTGGACTTTTTTTTGGGGGGGAGGGAGGGGGGAGGAAGGGAGTGAAGTACTCTTTAAAACTTAGCAATAGAATGACCCAATTATTAACTTTAATTAAGTTTAGCCCTTTTATAATTATAATAATTTTAATAATAAATCAACCACAAATTTATGGCAAAAAAAAATTAAAACATTTTGTGGATACTACAGAAACAGAAAATAATAGCGGAATGGTAATATACAACTAATTTTTAGTGCAAAGGAACTGAATAAAAAATTGTCAAAGCCAGGACTCGAACCTGGATCTCCTGCTATCCGGGCCAGTGCATTTACCACTTATCAGACTGGTCCCGTTGCATAATTAGTAAATGCACCGGCCCGGATAGCAGGAGATCCAGGTTT